>CM021105.1:558802835-559096165 GCA_007115665.2 Sequoiadendron giganteum
CTTTCCATACCTTGCTCGAAACATAATTCGGTGTGAGTACTGGACTTGTGGGCCAAATTTTTTTATCTCCAAGGCCCAACCCTGTGGCTGGTGCCTCTCCAGTCTTCCCTTACACCTTGTTTCCGTCTCCTCCGAGTGGCCAATTCATTTTTCCATTCTCCTTGGCTATTATCACGAGACCCAACAAGACTTCTGATGCATTAAGCATGTTGTCTTTCCTACTGGCCGTCCCATAGGAGCACCCTTTTGCTAGTGGCCTGGGTATCCCGACCCAAGAATATTTCTCGCAGATTGATGCAAACAAGAGCGCCCGCACCAACCAGATCAACAAAAGAAGACAGAAGGACGCAACTAGGCAGGCAGAGCCTCACTTGTAAACCGTATTCAATGAAAGTCATAATTCCTTGATGTTTGCAAAAATAACTCCTAGTGTGATTAAACCGGTAGGCGAAATGCTACCGAGTGATTATTCTGTGAATGCTGTCAGGTTAGACTTATAGTATGCCCGCTCGCGAGATAAAGTTGAGCTGATGGAGGAGACCCAGAAAATAGTGACTATTGATTATCTCAAGCTTAACCACCCGATAAAGAAGGATGATTAGATAGCAGAGCTCAAGGGCAAGATCGATATCTGGGTAAACAAATTTAAAGCCCAGGAGAACAAAATAAAGCAACTTGAGAAGGAGAGGAGTGCCTTCGAAAGTCAAATAAAAGAGCTACAAAATTTGAGCACAGAGATCATTCCGACTCTCTAGTAGGAGGTTGAGCTGAGCCGAGCAAGTGAAGAAAAACTCCGCTCTAAATCTGAGCAACTAACTGAGGGCATGAGGGAGCTTTGATAGAACACCAATGCTGAAATTATTGAAATGAGTGCCAATCTAGAATTGGAAATTCAAAAGACTAAGTGGGTTGAATCGGCCCTAGAAGAAAAATAAAAAGAAGTTTCCACTCTGAGGGAGCAAATGTCTGCATTAGACAAAAACTTGTCAGAGTTAAAGGCAAATTTGAGCAATAGAGAGGAAAAATTGGCTACCCTAAGGACTCAACCTCTTGTGCCCCAAATGAGCTTGTTGATAATTTCCAAAGAATTGTATGCCTCGTATAGGGACAAGGTGAAGGCATCGTGCCTTACTCTTCAACCCATCTTGAACTTTATGGCGCAAGCGGCTAGCCTTTGAGAAACAGTGAGTGAATCAATACAACAGGTTCAGGAGTTAACTTCTGACAAGGTTCCAGAGGCTAGGATCTTATTGGGCAAGTTGCATACAGCTTCCGATGAGGCATTGAGTAGCGTGGGCATCGAGGACCGAA
The DNA here is from genome assembly GCA_007115665.2 of Sequoiadendron giganteum. Lineage (NCBI taxonomy): Eukaryota > Viridiplantae > Streptophyta > Pinopsida > Cupressales > Cupressaceae > Sequoiadendron > Sequoiadendron giganteum. The sequence goes on from CM021105.1 coordinate 558,804,147, forward strand.
CGATGGAAGCTATGGGCGAAAGTGTCCTCATCTCTATGCATGAGGCCGTTCAACAGGTAGTAGAATGCAGGTCTTAGTTGAACCAGGTTACCAGTGATATGTGGGTGAAATTTTCCCGTCTGACTCAAAGAGGCCTTCCTTCGCCTTTCATTGTAGATCAGGCAGTAGCAGGTGTGGAGCACATTGTTGCAATGATCGAAGAAAAGAAGCAAGACCTTTTTGTCTTCCAATCTTTTGATCAATCTCTGACCACCAAGGAAATAGAGGGAATCATGCATCAGCTGGCGCAACGCTTTTTCCAATTGGAATTGGAGACAAAAATATCAGGTGGATTGCCTTTCAAGGCAATCATCGATCTCAAGCTAGTCCATGAGAATTTGCGAACTCTCTCTTTGCCATCAAATGAAGTATGGACCAGTCTGCAGGCCGCCCTCTCGAAGTTATGAACTCTTGGGATGCTGAACCAAAGTTTTTGGGGTTCTCCATTCCGCGAACGAAATGCCCCTATGAGTCGCCAAACTGTTCAACAAAAAACTGCCAAAGCCTTTGTAGTTTTATATTTTCCTTTGCGGTTCCGCCTTAATTTACAAATTCTCACTACCATTGGAGAGCTCCACATGGCGATCTCTCGAAGCTTTTTGCTTTTTGTATCGCTTCACTTTTTGCCGGTCTCCATCTACGTGTCGCGTGGATTTCTCTGGTTGCTGTCCGAGCTGGGCCCGCTTGGTACTTAATCTTCCTCGAAGTGCTGCACATGGCTCCCTCTTAGAGCTTTTCATTGGGCATTTCTTCAACTATCTCCCGGGCTCCATCTGTACGACTAGTGGTGATTGCTGATGCGCCAGTTACCTTGGAAATTCTGCTGACCTTTTTGTACCCGCCTGCTGCCGCGTTTCTTGTTTTGGCGCTGCGTGTTCTCACATGCTGCTACATGGTTTTCCATTCTATGTCATGGCTTTTCTAGCATATTTCTAGCCGTTTGATGTTCGCTATGATGACTCAAGATGATTTGAGTCGTCGGTCTCTGCTCGTGGGTTGTTTTTTCTTTTGGTGCACTTTCAGGCGGTGGACTGGCCTATATGTACAACCATGTTTCATTTTATTAGGTTGTTGATTAAGTTTGCAAAAAATTGTCAAGCACTGGGAAGAAAGCCTATTGTAATAGTTTTATTTAATTCAAAGACTTTGGACCGTGCCAAATAAATTCAGCCTTTCTGTTTTCAAGCATTTGTTAGAAATATTGGTCTGTGCTATTATCTTCTTTTCATATGAATGCCTATTCTTCAGTTTTTGTAACCTTTCATAGCTCAATGAATACAAATCATGTTTATTCGACTCCTCTGTGTTAGATAAAGTTATGCTTGATTATATTATGCAAATTAGAGGGTATTTTTACGTGATAAATTCTTTTGAGAAAAGTAACTTAATTAACAACATTTTGGTGGTTCGGGCCTTTGCATTTTGCACTTTGCTCTGTTGAAATTCGTCTATGATCTTGTCGCATCGCCTGTAGTGTAGCTTTTACATTCTCGCTATCTTTCTAACCTTTTTCTCCCCACTAAACGAAGAATCGGCTTCGATAAAATCCCAGAGGTCACTTAGCTAGCGCACAATGTCCCCCAATAGCTAAGTTTCCCATAAGACCGCCGTTACATGCAAATTTCTGCGTCAATAGTCCCCCAATTTAAATGGAATTAATTAAGCCTCTAGTTGGCCCAAAATTGCATTTACAACCTAATTAATTGCAATTTTTGAAAGGGGAATTAATATTAAATTAATGCTTTTATCATTATTAACATCTTGGAATGAATAGGCCTTGATTATTTAGGTGAAGATTCATTCGCCCTTGGGTGAATGGGTCCCCCTTAAGATCAAAAATTCAAATTTCAAACATGTTTTTGGTGGAATCTTAAGGTCCTAAATTCAAGTTTTAAGTGTTAGCTTGTAATGTTTAATTTCCAAGAAATTAGAAAATTGTCTATAAAAGCAAGGTCTTTTTATCAATTCAAATCTTAGAAGCAAACTAGATTTTCAATAGACTTCACAAGAGCTAATATTATTGTCAAATGTGTACAAGAGCATATTTCTCAAGAATTTTTTGTATCATTCAAGATCTCAAGCATCATGACAAATTTATGTAGATTCATGCATGTTTTTGAAGCTAACATTGTGATGTAGGTTTCAAGCATTCAAGCCAAATTTCAAGCATCAAGATCACATTATCAATCAAGCCACTTCATGCAAGATCAAGACCTTGAAGAGATATACTAATTTTCAATCCTTCAAGGGTTTGGTGAGTTGCAACATAGCAAGTGTTCATTCATCATTCCTTTTATGTTTCATTATTTTAAGGCTTAATTTCCAAAATGGGGTTTGACCAAGGAAAACCCCCATTCAACAAAAACAAACAATTTTCCCCTCTTGTGTGTTTTACAAGTCATTGGCTGAAGAAAAATGGAAGATTGGAGATCTCTAAAGTGAAAAATTACAAAGGTTGTAAAAGTTGTCAAAGTTGCAAGAAAAGTTGTCAAGATCACGAAAAACTCAAATCTCATGTTTATTTCCAACATTTTTGCAATGAAACCTATGGAAAAGGAATCTCAAATCCATCTTTAGAGGATCCCAAAAATTCCACTCAAAATAATGCTCCCAAGACACATTCGCCATTGAGACACTTTGTGACAGTTCTAGATGCCTCTATGCAACTTTTGGAGATAGGTTTTTAATATCTTCCCCTCATCCAATTTGTGTGAAATTGACTATTTCTGGTAGCTCTATGCTTCATCTACATAGATCAACTCTTAGATCATAGGTTTGAGGTCATTTACTATTTTATTTTTATTTCCCAAAAGTGCTACTTTAGATGATTTACCCCATCCACACACATAAAGGAAATATTTACATATTCCATAGAATTGACTCACCTAAGGGCTGAAAGTTAATTCTATCTTGGAGGATCTCATTTCCTAAATGAAATCAAAGAAATATAGGTTCATCACACCCCCTTTTCCCCTTTCCATTTATAGTAAATTGGTAATAAACCCTCATTTTTCTATGTTTTGGTTAACCTACACTCTTTTTCTATTTTTCACATTCAAGGTCTTGTCCATGAACAATCCATTGATTTCTAGTATTAAGCAAGTATCTTCATCTATGAGCTTTGTGGGAAGCTTAATCTTCTAGGGGGATTCTTAGTCCTTAATTTCTCTCTCTAATTTAAGGGGGTATTTTCTCTTTCCATTTGGTAGGGGGGTTGTTCTCTATGGAAATAATTATATGTACATGAGTATCTCATTGGGCTTGATTTGTTGGGACCCATATTTTCACCCACCTCAACTATGCTTAAGGGGGTGTTATTCTAGGTTTTCATTTTATTAATATATTTTATTCTAAGCGGAGTAAGTTGTTGGCATCTTCCATGGGAGTTAATATTTATTTCATTTTTTAAAGAGTTTTAACATACTCTCCCTATTGATTGTATTTACCAACTCCTCTTTCACTTGGTCTATTTAGCAAAAATTCTAAAACTTAATTTTTTGAAACTTTTATCTTTATGTGTGGTACACCAAATTGGAATGATATCAATTAGAATAAGTGTACCAACCCTCAAACACTATATACCTCCAAATTTAATTTAGGCACAATAGATCTACATATTGACTGATCTGATTAAAATCCTTCTTCATGCTGAAGCCTTCAAATTTTTTTTTCTTTTCAGGGGGAAAACAGGGTTTTGTAAGAGACATCTCCCCTTGTGATAATGCTCTATCTCAATTTATCTTAGAATCTTGTGTAGAGTGCAAAAGGGTAGGATCATCCTTCTTCTCATGGTCTTCATTCTAGATCTTTTCATTTCCCTCTTTTTAGTAATTAAGGGATTCATCCTTTTACTGATACTAAGCATATGGCTTCATGAAACCCGTTGTTATGGAGATTGCACCCAGATGCTAAGTTTAAATGCTCAAAAATATCATGAGGCATGGAAACATCTTAGAGCTTGTGGGTATCCTCATAGAAAAGATGAATCTCTAGATTATGGGCTACTTCCCTTTTGATTTTTCTAATGAATTGATGATTTTGAAGGAAAAGGGATAGAAGGCTTTGAAATAAATGGATAAAAATTAATTTGAAAGTATGGTGATGTGCCTAAATTAGAATGATGATAAAAAATGTAGACTAATTCACAACTATTCTTAGAAAAAAATGTTTACACAATTCAGAACTAGCAATTTGATCACAAAAATGTTTCCAAAGAAGGCCAAACAACTTGTCTTTTCAGAAGGAAAATAATTGTTCACAACTTGAAGAACAAAATGAATATAAGCACAACCTAAGACCTGTGATGTGATGTATAATTATGAACACGACAAAACTAGAGGTTTTGATGGCTAAAACACAATAATTTCATTAAATCATTCATAAAGACACTTTGCATAATTTTGAAGAGGTAAAATTCATAAATTCTAAATGAAAATAGTAGGAAAATACTGTATAAATACAAATAACATGTAACATGTAATCTGCTGCTCTATATTAATAACTGTGAAAAATGAGTTACAAGACCAATCTCTCTTTGTAGAATGCAAAGGCCAAGAAGCAAGAACTAAGAAGAAAAGACTAAGTCTTTTCCTCTATATATAAAAACTGACTTGAAAGTGTATGAGAAACACTGAAGTCTAATTAAAACTAAAAAATATCTTCTCAAATGCCTATCATGAGCAAAAGAGAAAAGCCACGAAAAGGGGCCCCACAACTTATCCAATTTGAGCTAAAATATCTCCAAACTGTCCCTCTCAAACTGCATGAACCAAAGAACTCCAAAGGCACCTTGATTCAACCATAATTCAAGGACAAAGACCTCAATTTTATTCCAAATGTATGAAACACTTTCAGTTCCACCTCCTTTTGATTTTGCATGACTAGTTAACTGCCCTTTCCTTATTTTCATGACTTTGGGATAAAATAAACAATTTAGATAAATATTAAAGTCGGTTAGTTATGACTTACTTCAATAAGTGTTATGAAATTGCTTATTTTTTCATCTTCACGACAAATATTAAAGTAATTTATAAACCACTACTTTAATATTTGTTTACATTTTAATTTCATGCAAAGAAGTGGTGACTTGATTTGTTTGAAACTTCATGCAAAATGTATAAAATATATTAACCTTTCACAAAAAGATTAAAAGAAAGTGAAAAAATCCCCATAAAGGGGTAAAACAAATTTAGGGAAAAAAGAAAACCCTAATAGAAAAACCTTGTGGCCACAATGTATTTTTCACTTCATTTTACATCTAGCTTTTAGAAACTTTGCTCTGCACCTAGAAAGTGCTGCCATGCTAGGGTTTTCTTGGACATTCAAGAAGAAATTGGAGCTTCAATAGAGGATTTGTGTTGAGGCCGAGTGGCATGATCTGTTCTTTGTATTTTTGTAAAAGAGGCACAATTTATGTTTGAAACAACTTGAAGGTTTTCCTTTATTACAGGATGTAGCTCTATTGTATCTGCATTTTTTGGTTTTGAGGCCGTGGTTTTAATCATACTTGGGGTTTTACTTTGTGTAGAAAATCTGGGCCTCCATTTCATTCTCTCTAAGTCATCTTCTCTTTGCCCCATTTAGATCGGCCTCCTCTTTCTAATGCATCCTCCTTACTTTATGGCCAAAACTATCTCTTTCGTGGAATTCCCCTTGCAATATTCTACATTATTATTCTAATCTCTTCTTTAAAAAAAAAGCTCCTCTCCTCAATGTGCACCCACCATTCCTTTCTATTTTGCTCGCCCCTCTATCTTCATGCGATCTCTCAAAACTCACAGTCCCATATTTCATTCATCCCATGCATAGACACAAGTGCGTGCCTCTCTTTATAACTTTACTTTCCAACCGCTCATGATACATGACTGTCCTTCTTGGAATTATTGTGCATATTTTTTTCTTCTTAATTTAGCTGAATGCTATGAGCATATACTCTTTGAAGTAATTTCTGTCTCAAAATAAAAATATAGTTATTCCCGAATATGGTGTTTATTCCCTTTGGTTGGAACTCATTATGCCACCACTTTGCAAAATGATATGCTTCTAGGGTCTACTTCTCTTAATATTTGAAAAAAATTTATATGCTATCCCATTTCTCATCATATAAAGTGCCTTGATTGTTTTGCATAGTTCATTGGCTTTTGTTTCTTTTAACTCACTGTCTTCTATAGAAGATGCATAATTTCCTCTGTAACTAGATATATGCTTTTGAAAGTATTGAGGACACCTTTGAAATATGCCTTTATGGCTGCCATTTTTCCTATTTGAATATTCCTGTTCTTATTATATCATGATAATGATTCAGTTGGCATGGTGGTTGACCTCATATGTTGCTTTTAGGATTGCAATTCTGCATTTTCTTATTTGATTCCAATGTTGATACTGTATGTATAGTGAGTCCTCCTTGCTGCTATAGATGCTATCTTTGAACCAAAACACCATATAATAATAATTGGACTTTTCTATATTTTGTGTACAATATGCTAAAACATTTGGCATTACATAAGCATGTCATGTATCCTTTGCAATATAATGGGACAATGGTGTCCCATTCTTCACTAAGATCTTACAAAATTTATGGCATTGATGAATATATGTGTAGGTCTTCAAAAATATTCAAATATATTTCTATTATAGCTCTATTCTCTTCATGATGTTGTATTGTACGCTTCTTTGAAAGTGTTGTAGCTTCTTAAGGCTACTTGACTGTTATACTTTTGATGCTCATGTATTCAAACTCTCTCTTATTCATGGCTGCCATGAGTCTCCTTGAAGCATTGTGATATTCAAATTTGATACGATAGTGATAACACATGTGTCCTCTCATGACTATAACATTTATGACAACATTAATGAGACAACATGCTAGGATCAACCCTTGTGGGAGCCCATTTTTTCACCACATGTTGTGATGTTAAATGAGATGAAATATGTAATCATAAATGAACTTGCATCTACATAGTGAACAAACAAGTTAGATAAAACAATGAAGCTCAATGCTCTTCCCGATGATTTGACTTTCAGGTTCTCTTGATACATGTGACAATTGATAACTGATTTAATGCATTCCGAATGAAGGTTATATTTTTGTTGGTAGGACATATGGTTAGAGTTTATATTCAGAGCTCCAACCAAAAATTTCCATCATGATGCAAGTACATCTAAAGATTAGGAACAAGTACGAGCTGAAGACAAAGAAGATCAACACAAGATTCTACCACAGGCAATGATGGACATATTCTCCTTCCATGTGTTTTTTCCTTATTTCATATCTTCAGATATATAGCTTTCCTTTATGTTCTGTTAAATCAATTATGCCCATGACTTGTGTGGGACATTCAAACATTCTTTTTCTTTTAGTGTATGAAACAAATACATTTATGAAATCTTGTGTATACTTCCTTTGCAAAATGAATGCAAGATAACAATATTATGCAATTTGTATAATTTATTTCTGTTGTAAAACCTTGCATAATAAAATTTATTCTCTTTTGAAAGCATCCTTGTTGTGCAATAATTTAACTTAGCAGAAATGTTTAGAAACCCTTCACTTTTAAATGCAACCGACTGTTTCAGCTCTACCAAATTGAGCTGAGTGAAATTTGGTAAAAAAAACCATTTCTACAATTGTTTTCCTTATGTCCCATATTATTTAACTTGCAACACACAATATTGTTATCTAGAGTAGAGTTCTTTCTCTTTACCTTAGATTTGCACTTATCAGCCTTATGACCATAGTTTTTGTAGGCATAGCAATATCCATGAAATAAAATAATATTATTTCTTTGAGGTACATATGATCTTATTATGTTATTATTCATTTTTTTCCTAACACTATAATTAGCAACCTTATTCCCAAAAATATTGCAAGATAAATGGAATTTTGAAAGGATTGATTGAACATGTTAGGAGCATGTTGTTTTTCTAATGGAGGACTTATGAAACTTTTCTACTTCCGGTCAGAATTGGATCCACCTTTCTTTCCATTATGAATATTCTTTGTATCTTTTGAGGCATTCTTCCTAGAGTCCTTAGTGCCCACTCTCTCTTCTTTTGTTTAATTCATTTCATTTAATTTTGAACTTTTAGGATCAAACTTATCTCCTTTGTCAATTTGTTCCTTTTCTCTTTTCAAGGTATTCCTTAGAGTGGCATTTTCTTCTTCAATCTTTAAAAATTCAACAATTTTATCTTTGAGCTTTTCATTCAAGTAATCTTCAATCCTCTTCCCTTCTTCAACCTTTATTTTCAAATTAGAGATCACATCTTCTACCTCTTTTAGTGATTTCATATATTTTTCCTTCTTCTACTTGACTTCTCATATTTTTAGATTCTTCTTTTGATTCTTCAAGAAATGTTTCATATTTTTGATTTAGACTTCTTGCTTCATTTAGATCTTCCAATTCAGACTCGAGTTTTCATTCAAAGTCAATTCCCCATTCATCTAAATTGAATTCCCAACCTTCATGTTCCATAGATTCCAGATCTAGATCAGAGGAAAATATGTATTCATCACTCAAGGAGTTGGACTCCTTATACTTGTCAGCATCATACTTTTTATTAGTAGTATTAAAATCCATAAAGATATTTTCATCATTTGAATCATTCTCCTCATCTTCAAAGGAACCACTGCTTTCCTTAAAGAAAATACCCTTCTTGATATTTTCTCTTTTATTGCTATAATCTGATTCTTTATAAGGATATTTAGATGCAAAGTGGCCTCTTCTTCTACAATTGAAACATTTAAAAGGTAACTTACCTTTGTATTCATTAATTCCTTCTTCAATCTTCTCACAAAGTTAGTTTCAACATTATCAAAGTCTTCACTATGATAAAGAGCCTCATCTTCAATCCTTTTGTTGAATTTGAAAGAAGCTTCTCTTTTTGGAACATCTTTATCAAATTCTCTCATCTCAAAGGCAGTAAGAGTACCGAAAATTTCCTCAACTAAATATTGATCCAAATCTTTGGATTCTCCAATGGTAGATACTTTATGACTGTAATATTTTTGGAGAGATCTCAAAACCTTCTTCATAATTTCACTCCCCTTCACTTCTCCACCAAGACTAGCAATGCTAGTAACAAATTATTGAACCCGAAGCATATAGCTTGCAATTTATTCATCAATTATCATTTATAGAGCCTCAAATATACTCTAGAATATTTGCATCTTGGCTTGCTTCACTTTGGAATTACCTTCATAGATACTACTAAGCTTTTCCCAAACATCTTTGATAGAATTGTAATTCATCACCTTTAATAATTATGAGTTAGCTAATCCACATAAAATATCATTTTTTTTCTTTAGCATTGCATTCATAAAATCTAATTTTTGTGGGATCTATAGTAGGAGTAATGAGTCCCATAAAACCTTGCACCCTTGTATGAACCATCATGTGTCATCCTGGATCTTTGTCTCAAGATTTTAAGCTTCTACAAAGGAACTTGGCTCTAATACCAATTATTGAACACTTCCAAATATTGAGAGGGGGGTGAATCAGGCTACACAAAACTTAAACCCTTCCAAAACTTGAAATTTTTAGCACAATTCACACTTCTTTAGTAGATAAAGATATAAATTTAAGTAGAGAAATTACAATCTTTAACTCCAAAAAAATTAACCAAAGAAAATATAGCAGTAATTATATCAACAAAAAAGAGATAGAAATATAAAACACACACATGAACAAGGAGACACCATATTTATATGGAAAACCTAATGAGGAAAATACCTTAGTGAGAGTTAACTTATAATATAAGGCTCACTACCAAAAAAAACTTGCAGGACTGAAGTACCAACCAACTCCAAGAGAAAGATACATGGACTTAATGAGATTCACCATGTTAGAGTAGGATACAATATAATTTGAAGAGAATTAAAAATAATTCCAGCACAACTGTCTATTGATTGAGGGATTCAAGAACAATTCATCTTTCCTTTCATAATATTTAGCTAGATTTATGTTGGATATTATTGAACACCTAGAATACTAAGGGTGGGTGAATCAATATTCTTAATAACTTAAAAATTCATTCAATGCATCACATTAAACTTGTAGTAATTGAAAGGAACATAGAAATCATGCATCACATCAAGGAACACAAAAGCACTAGATTTACATGGAAAACCCAAAAAGGGAAAAACCATGATGAGTATTAGCTCACAATATAGATGTTGTAACTAGCTACAAATTTTGATACAATTGGTGGAATCACTATCCAAAAGAAATAAAGACTCACCATCGATGGTTCACTGCCAAATTCCTCATTGCCTAGAATAGAAAGAGATAGAAAAAAGGTGGCTCACTTCCATATATGAACTACTAATGATACATCTGACCTATGTTGAAGATATAGTTCCACTGAAGTTTGAAACACTAACTTAACACACTTCATTCTTCTCCTCAAAAAAAAATTGCACTTCTTTTCTCTAAATTTCACACAGACTTAATTATCTTGCATCTCTTACATCATCACATAATGAATTAACCTTATATATATATTATAATCAACCAAAACATAAATTAGGTCAGCCCAAAAATATGTACCATGCAATAATTCATCTTGACGGATCAAAACTCAATCATATGTGCCTTGTGAAGGGAACCAGAACATATAACACATTAAGATAGGTCGTAGTGACCTATAATTATTCCCATAATTTTGCTCCAAAATATACTTATCTCCACACAACTCAAAATACTTAGGTCGTCACCACTGGTGAAGAAATAATAGAATGGACCATTTATTCACTCACAACTTGACATGCAAACAAAAAAAACACTTGTCACCTAGAGAAACCGTACTACAGGCATCCTCAAATACTTATATAAATCTGCATACCAAAATGTTTATCCATGATGGAATGCAAAGAATTCCAATCATACACTTTGTCATAATTACATTGGTATAACCAAATTCTTCATGTTGGAGTAATGCGGGCCAAAAGACTAGTTCTCTGAATATTGTGACTGCATTCCAGACTTGGAAGTTATCCATTCATCTAAACTTCACCAGACCAATACTTTTGCATCTATTCAATAGGTTATCATCAGTGACAATACCATATACTTCTATTCTCATCATTGATCTCCTTACTCAACTATCTCTTCACACTATTCATCAATGATAATATCTGTAGCATACACAAGCTTCCATCAATATCCATATCCAAACATCTCCATATTGTTGACATCAATGAAAAAAATTGTAGCATACTTGTAATAGATATTCAATATGATTCACACACTCACTTATTCAAAATTGTACATTTCTCCATTTGGTTGCATCTGAAATTATCTTGCATTTATATCCACCACAACATTTCAATTCTTTAATTAGGTCGGCGATTAAGAGGATAAATAATGAATATTGTATGAAGGTTTAAAATTCATGGTAAAAAGGAAAATATTAATGATAGCAACCACAACTACCTAAACTCTAAGCCCAAAATCCTAATCCAAACAAGAAAATACAAACAACAATGAAAATAAAATGAGTAAAAAAATTAATCTAAACTTCCCATGTTACAATTGATTAACCTTCCCTGCATCTCCTCCTTTTTTCTCAATGTGCAAGCTTTCCCTCAAATTTCAATGTATTCGAATACCTACAAGTGACAATGACATGATAACAAGAACTTTGGAGAATGTGGTTGTAAGGTTGGAATGAGGGAGACAACCTTATTTTATAGAAAAGATTCTCGAACGAAGGGTCAAGATCGAAAGCCAAAAAATTCCAAGATCAATTTTCATGGTTGCATGAACCACATAGTGGTAGGGTTAGGGATGGATAAGGATAGACAGTCAAGATTGAAAGAAGACAAAAGGTGATCGATAGTTGAAACTTAAAAGAGGAAGTGGAGGGAAAGTGGAGGCATTCAAATAATAATTTTTAATTTGAGAAGGGAATCTTGGCAATTAAACAATACTATTATTTAATTTGGGAGAGGATGTGGAGAAATAAATAATAAAAAATGATTATTTATTTATGGAGAAAGAGGGAAAATGGAATTTAATTAAAATGATTATTATGCAACCATTTAAATAAATATGGAAGAAATGCAATGAGTGATATTAAATAAATAAATTATTTAATACTGGGAGGAAGAGGCTAAATGAATAGTTAAATAATTAAATTAATTATTTAACTATAAACGAATAATGGAAGATGAATAATTAAATAAATGAGGATTTATTTAATTATAGAGAGAAATAGGATATTAGCGGCATATTTGAATAAACATTTAATTTATTCAATTAATCAAGGAAGAATAAAGAAAAAGAAATTAATTAATTAAATAATTAAAATTATTTAATTAATAGAGGAATGTGACTTTAAAAGATAATCAAATAATTAAATTATTCAATTATGTTGAGAAGATAGTGAATCGATGCGGAAAAATGGTGTTCACAGACCAAGGAATTTTTTCAGTGTCTATATTTTGCCCCTCTTTGACATAATGTGATTTTGAGCATTGTGTCAAAGGATAATTAAGAAAATTCGATTTAGAACATGCCCTAGTGTGCCCTAATGAAGGTGAGATAGACTTATGCCCCCTTAGGTTTTTTTTTGCAAATTTTGATTTTTTTGAAAAAAAGTTAATTGTTTCAACAAGCAAATTTTGTGCACTGATGGCAAAAGGTTTTAATTTTAGAACTGCAAGAAGTTCACATTAGGGTTTGGGGTCAACATTTGACATAGCCAGTGAAAAATGGAGGCAAAAAAATCCCATTTTAGGAAGGTATAAATGTAATTTGGGTGCCAAAAATAGTCATTTGTGCATTTTAACCTTGATTGAATAGTAAGAGAGAGTGAAAACCTATTGTGGAGCTACTACCAAAATGTCGCCAATACTACATGTTGCACACTACGAATACCAGATCAAGAACTATAGATGACAAGAGGGCTCAGGGAATGTAGTAGGTACACTATCCTTTCTTTGTAATTTTTTCAATTTTTGATAGTTTTAGGGCTCCAAAAGGGAGAAAATAGATGCAAAAAACCTTGTTTGTTGTATTTGTTATCACACACACCGCAAGTGGATATAGTTCATCGCATCTACTTAGTGCAACAAAAATTCATAGGGTTTAGCCACAACTGATTTTTCATGACACAATTGAATTTATGACAAAACTATAGGTTTAAATGATGCATGTGAGGTTTTGAGACGCAATTTTAGGCTTGAATGATGCATTTGATTAAAAGGCCACATTTGATGGGGTATTCAATGCAATTGTAAAAGTGATCCGCATTTGCAGATTTTACAATGCATTTGATTTTTGAGATGCATATGCTAGACAGTGCAACACATTTGAATATTTTGAAGTTTTGCCCCAATTTAGGTACAATTCTCTTTGCAACCAAGGTCAAATAGGTTGACTTAGGAATTTTTATTGACATAGTACACTTTCTTGTGATCAGAAGTAGCATTAGACCTGATTTATACTCGAGAGATCCATTCATTGAACTTCAAACTATTAGAGCAACTATAGGATGACTAGAGGGATCAATTGCTTTCCTTGGGATTGTATTACACCACTTTCATGATCACAATTTAGGCTAATAGAGGTTTATTGACTTCTCTAGCCAAGCGATGAAACTCATAGACTATCTCATCCCACTTACTGATAGGAGAGGCCATAGGGACCTTAGAGGATGTGTGGTAGATTCTCAAACTTCTCATTTGTGGATAACACATGTCTTATGGTCTGGATTAGGGATATATTGCCATTGCGAGTGCTTTCAATCATGAGGACATCATTGAAATAGGAGTGGAGGAGCACAAAATCCACTTAGACATGCTCATGGAGTGATATGACCTCTTTATCATTATCCTTTGCAATGTTATTGTTGGAGTTGTGTGCCCTGATCAATAGGGACATGGGTTTTTAGTCGATTGGGGAGAGATGTTGGTCAAGATGCTTACTTGAGGATTTTTTTATGCTTGGGGGCCATGCATGTTGGCCATGCTATAATTTTAGCTCCACGATGTGGCATACTGGGTTGCTCAGAGCATTAGTTTTGGGATGAATCTCTTGATGGTGTTAGCCTAGGAGCACATTGTATAGTTTCAACCACCTTTAGAGAGGCAACTTGGGGTAGGATTACCCTATGTTTTTATTTATGGAGGCACAATGACACAAAAATATGTTTTTGATATATTAAGAAAAAATTATAGGGTGTTGTACCCTTTACACAATGAGCCTCAAGGGCCAAAATAGATTAGGCTAGAGAATTAAAACATTAACCACCAAAGAAAAAAAACACAAAAAAATAGACCAGCAATTGATAAACAACAACCTAGCAGTAGTAGACTAACTAGCACCCTCCCAATTCTAAGCGAGGAGGTTAATAAAATCCTCCCCAACCCAGTTGGGGCCCTCCTCCATAGCCTTCTTATCCATTTCATCCTTGAGTACAATAGAAAAGGTACCAACTACACAGTGGATCATCTTGATAGTGAATTAAGTCAATCTAGTGAATTTATTCTTGAGCTTCTCCACCCACTCCAAAAACTTGTTATAATCCCCCACTTTTACCATGGTCTTCACATATGTTCTTCGATAGCCTAGGGGTCTGTGGATTGGGTTGTCAAATCATCCTTTAACATCTTGTTGAATTCAGAAAAATGACTAGGCCCTTCAACAAATTCCTCCTCCTCGTCCTCTATGTCTTCCTCCTTCCTCTTTCCTTTACTGTCAGACTGCTCCTCATCACTAAAAATATCATTAACCGACACTTTATTACTATTTTTCACCAGCTTGTGTGATCTCTTAATGCTGGTATTCTCTAACCTTGTCTTAATAGTAGTAGCCACCACAATGTCCCTCTTGGAATCTTTAGCAACAATATTATTCCCTTCACTGTCGATGATCGGTAGCTCCACCTGGCCTTTCCCCTCATCTTTTAATTTTTTCTTAGCTGAAATTTTGTTGTCCATCTTATAGGGAGCAGTTTTGAGCTCAAAAACCCCAGTCGCCACTTTTGATTGAGCATTCCCTGCACCACTTTTTTTCTTTTTGGCATGAAGTTTAGGCTTGGGTGTTTTAGTATTCAATGGAGGGGTTTTCCTTTTTGGTCCCTTAGAATCAGTTGGGGAGGGATTCACATTGGTCTGAACAAGGGGTTTGACTTCCTTAATAAGAATAACAAAAATAGGTTTGGGTGGGCAGAGAGCTGGATGAAAATGATAAAGCCTCAGGATGATGCCCTGGTGGAGCAACAAGGGAGGTGTTTCTTTAGGGTTTTGGGTAGCAGTGTCCAAACATCTCTCAACATATATTTCTAAATCAGTAAGTAAGAAAAAATGAAAAATCAACAACATTTTGTGGCAAAGATGATTTAAAAGGGGTAGGTGATAATAATAGAAAACCCTATGTCTAACCTCCAAAGTCACATACTTCATTAGAGCTAGACAAACTTGGTCCCACAACCGAGGGAGTGCTTCTATTTTGAAACTAAACTAGGAGCGAAAAGGTTTTTAATTTTATTTAAAGAAAGAATTGAGGCTTTCACTGTCCTGGGTCTTGGTGTGCTTAGTGTACTTCTCAGTGCAAGAGAGCCTAGTCGCCTGAGCAATTACCTCCTCATTGAACTCAAAGGAGATACCTCCCATATTAACCCTCCTATCTTTCTAGGAGCTCACAAATTGCGTTGACATCCTCGCATCATGACCAATCAAGAATTCCATTAACGACACCAACCCTCCTTCAACACATATATGCCAAACTAGAGGATCCTTTCAAAATTCCTCACAATTATCTGGCTCCATCCTCACGTCACCCTGTCACCACCCATTTTTTTGCACTTCACTATGAGATCACAGGAATCCTGTAAGAGAAAGAAGTTAAAATTTTTATCAATGTGAGAGGTCACCCAAAAAATACTTCTTTTAAGCCAGCTAGGATGAATCCAGGTAATCAAGATGGTTTGTAGATTACATGCTTCAGGAGTTATTTCCAAAAAGGAAATCTTTGCAGGCCCATTATTGAAAATCTTTAAACACCAAAGCCAAGGTTTGCTAAAAATGATGAAATTGATAGGTTTTCCTTCCAAGTTGCAATTGCACAAGTACCGATGATAAATTTCCTCGGGGCCAAATTTAGACTTCCCTAAGTATCTACCTACTATATTTAGAATTTTTTTTTAGTGGTGTCGATGGGACTTAGCATGAGCTCCATGTGATATGAATTAATCACATCAAATTTGAAATTGGAAGTCTATAAAGATATGTAGGGGTTATGACAAGACCGCAAATTAAATTTGTGTATTTCCCAACCAAACTTAGTCATTAACCTATTGTACTTCCCATCACTCCTCATTATTAGCTCTATAACCACAATCTTTACCCCATTATTCAAATGTTTCCACGTATTCAACACCTCATCATCCATCTTCATCCACATCACCCAAAGAACAAATATGTGGACCACACATAAAGCCTTGACAATCACAATTTTAGTTAACATCATGGGTAACAAAGGTGCCCTATTCATTAAGGATAATACCTTGTACTTATAAACATTTTCAAAAATAAGTCTTAGCCCTATTCTAAAAACCTCCTTAGGAATCATCTCAATATACTTGAATATCCGATTGCTTCTGTCTTTCCACAAGCACCAACAGATGATGGGGGGAATTGGTTCCAAATCTCTCTAGGGATAGGATGTTGAAAGGGACCAGACCAACCCAAAATGAAGGATTTGATGTCCCTACAGATAGTCCAATGGGTGCCAAGCTTCTCAAAAGCCAGTTCCTAGACACCAACATCAAATGGGTAGTGCAATAATAAATGATCTACAAAATCTTCATTGCTTTTGCACAAAAAACACGTATTTGGGATCTAAAATCCCATTTTTCTCAAGTTATCCTAAGGTAGGATCCTATTATGACATGCCATCCACCAAAATAAATTGAGTTTTAGAATTATGTTCCTATTCCGGACCTTCCTCCAGAGTCTGTTATCATCACCCTGAACTAACAATAGATTGTAAGCCATTTTGACCAAATGATTGCCCTGCCTATCTTTTATCTAGTAGAATTCATCCTCAATGTTAGATAGAGGTAATCTGGTGAGGGAGAGTAATTCTTGTAGAGACTTAGCCAAATTTAACAACTTAGGGGACAAAGTGTAACAAAGAAACAAATATTTCCACCTCCTAGCACCTGACTGACCAAGAAGGTAGTCTCTTATATACTTACCAAAAAAGAGTTGTGGAGGTCTCATAAGGTTCCTAAAATTAGAGTGTGAAAGGGGGGAGTCAAGCAACCAAGGGTCCTCCCAAAATCTAATGTTATTACCATTCCCAAGCTTCCATTTCATCCCAAACATGAGCAACCCTTACATTTTGTAAATTTTATTCCATCCCAGAGATCCAGATGGGAGACAATCAGAGAGGCATTTAATCAGGAGTCTATTACAAAGATACTTAGAATTCATTATCTTTCACTGGTCCTTTTTATTACTTAAATTTTCCTAATCAAAATTAGCAAGTAAATATTTTTTGGTGCATTAGACATTCCTGATTCCAAGCCCATCACAATATTTAGGCATAAAAAATTTGTCCTAGCTAATCAGAGAAAACTTCTTCTTTTCCTTTGTCCCAGACCATAAGAAGTTTCTTTTAATTTTTTCAAACTTATTAACAATATATCTAGGAATCTTAAAGATAGAAAGTAATTAGACAAGGATCCCTTGAAGAGCAACATACATAAGTTGCAACTTACCAACATGGTTGAGAATGGAGCCTTTCCACCCCACCAGTTTCCTTTAGATCCTTTCTAAAACTGTGTTCCAAAAGGTAGGGGTGACTTCCTTAACATTAAGGGGTATCCATAAATACATCGAAGGGAGATATCCACTCACACAACGTAGGACAAAAATCACCCGAGCTTGGAGATTAGGAGTGTTGTTGAAGAAGTAAATCATGCTTTTATTATAATTTATACACTAGCGAGAGCAAGCATCATAATTCCTAAGGCAAATTTTCCATTTCCTGGCTTCAATCAAAAAATCCTTCCCAAAGAGTATTGTATCATCAACGAATTATTGGATAACAACAGGTTTAGCGAATTGACAATTTTAACCCTCTTTATGGAGCCCTCTAACAATAGTTTGGATATGTTCCTACTCAACACATCTGCAACCATGATAAACAAATAGGGTGAGAGAGGACCACCCTGTCTAATACCTCTCCCAACATTGAATAAACCAAAGGGGTCCCCATTAACCAACACGAAGTATATCACAATGGTAATGCATTCCATTAAGAGGTTAATCACCATCCGATCAAAACCAAACTTAGATAGGACTTTGGGGATAAACTCCCATAACACCTTATCATATACTTTTGAAATATCTAGTTTGAAGGCCATATTGGCATTGTTGCATCTATCTGTGGAGTTTAAAATTTCATGGGTGGTTATGGAAGCATCCAAGATATGATGACCGAAAATAAAACCTTTTTGGGTAGGGCTTATCATTTTTTCAAGAAATGGTTTCAAGAGGTTCACCAAGATTTTAGAGAAGATCTTGTCAATGGTATTGTGGTGCAAGAGAACCTACACCTTGTGGAGTCTAAGTTGGTATAAGTGTTTCTTGAGTTCATTTATGCTTAATAAGGTCTAAAAGGCCAATCATAATGTAAGTTGGAAGGGTTTGAGTCATTTAGTTGAATTTGACATTTTGGTTCATGGTACATAGGCCATATGAAGTCATGAGTCTTAACGGGTTTGGAAGTAGGGTCTTATTCCATGTTAAATAAGGTCTCAATGACCATTTTATATTGTATTTAAAAGCTTAGTGGATCAGTTAAGAGGGATTTATAAACTCAAATTGTAAAAGGGATGGTGGTTGGGAGCAAAATTGGCAAAATTGCCATTTTAGAGTCTAACTAAAGTTGGTTAAAGTAGTTGGTAGGTTCTAGGAGGTAGTTGTATGTTTAAACCTTACAAAACAATGTAATTCCTCATGAGAAGGATGTTGAAGAAGTTGGGAATGAGTTTCTAATGAGAAGTTTGCTGTTTTTTGTGTTTTCCATTAAGAAATTGCTGATCTTGTGCGTTGTACGACCTGTAGTATTGTTCCACACTCCAAGCCTATAATTGTTGGATATATAATTGAATAAAATTTCTTTTGGCTGTTGGAATGGTGTTATTTCATTGAGAATCGAGTGAGATATCCCAATTTTACTACCAGGTGGTCTCAAACCCCATGTTTTTCCTATTTTCTTGAACTTTGCAAGCATTGTACGGATCTGTACCACAACCATATGCTTTGAGAATTATACCACCTTGTAGGGGCATGAAATATATTTCATTTGAATCCAATTAGAGGTTCTAATATTGAGTTTTGAGGGAGATCTCTTCATTTTTATGGGATTGCCTGTTTCTAACTAATTTGAGGGTTTGATTGGTGTAAAAGTGATGTTATAGTCATTCCACCTACTTTCCAGCCCTATAACTCAGTGGAATGACTTTTTTCATGGTATTTTAGATGTACCAATGGTTTTTAAGGCAGGAAATACAATGTATATGGTTTTAGGCTGATGCCCTAGGGTGTTTTCATGAGTTTTCCATGTGAAATTGAGGAACCAAAGTAAGGTTTTGGAAAAATATGATTGGAACTATATATGTGATAGTGTTTTGAGTTTGTGAAGGTCATTTTATGAAGTTCTGAGGCACTCGAATGTTATGATAAGTCTTGGAACCCATATTTTCAATAAACCCTCATGAATTGTGCCTAAAACAAGGTTTTTTTCAGGTTTGGCAAGTGTCTATCCGTACCAGTGGAATATTTTTGTTATTTTAGAGGTTTGAAGGAATATTAATTGTTGACCCAAGGTTTGATGGTCCTTTGATAGGTTTAAAGGAATGTTGCTTTGTAAAATAGGCCTAATCAGCATAATTGAGCCTTCTGGGTCTGCATCATAGTGGTATCAGAGCATCAGGAAGTAGATCTATTTTCATTTTGTAGGTTGAAGAAGAAAGGTTGACAAGATGCCTCCAAAGAAGAATGATATGGCTAAGGAAATGAAGGAGATGAAAGATAGGTATGCAAGAGAACTTAGAGAGTTGGAAGATAGAGTCATAGCCTTGGAGACAAATAAAAGAAGGGAAGTGGAAGAGACTGAGACTGAAGAAGAGGAAGATGAGGAGTTTGAAGATGTGGAGGAAGAGCTTACTCTAGAGGATCAAAGAATTGCAAGGTTGCTGAAAGTAGTGAAGACCGACAAGCCTAAGGTAAAACTTGATGTTCCTAAGTATGGTGGTAGTTTAAATGATGAAGAACTATTGGATTGGATTGCTGCAATTGATAACCATTTTGAATGTGATGAGGTTCCTGAAGAACAAAGGGTCGAGATTGCAAAAACTAAGTTGCAGGGTCATGCTTTGGTATGGTGGGATTACCTTCAATCTGAGAGGAGGAAGCAAGGAAAGTCTAAGATCACATCATGGGATAAGGTGATATCAAAAATCAAAGGTAAATTCTTACCCAAGGATCACCAAGTTCAATTGTTTAAGAGATTACAAAACTTAAGACAAAGGGAAATGGATATTAAGTCTTATACTGAGGAGTTTTATAAATTGAGTTTAAGATCTGGTCATCATGAGAATGAAGATGAAAATATTGCTAGATATGTTGGTGGTTTAAGGCTTAATATACAGGATGAATTGGTTTTGGCTAACCCTAGGAGTGTAGAGGATTGTTATCAAATGGCTATCAGGGTGGAGGAGAAAATGAAGAGAAGGCAAGACAAAGCAGCAAGAGGAAGAGGCAACACTTCTAGAGGAAGAGGATTCAATCCTAATTTCAAGTCAAACAATGAGAGTCAAGGAGATGATAAGAAGGACAAAGATCATTCTGATTCTAGAGGTGGATGGAGAGTTTCAAGAGGTAGATCTAGTGGAGGAAGAGGATCCTACCAGTTCTCAAGAAGATGCTACAATTGTAACCAGCCTAGACACCCAACCTTCAAGTGTCCTGAAAAGCAAGGCTCAAGCTCTTATGGTGGAGAAAGGAGGAATCAACTAGTGCATGAAGATGAAGAGAGTGGGACTTCACCTATAGTCAACCTTACATCAAAAGAAGGAGAGGCACTCATGATAAGGAGAACTGTGTTGCAAGCATCTAGGGAGGAAGATTCGAGTCAAAGAAGGAGCCTATTCAAAACTACATGCAAAAGCAAAGGTAAAGTGTGTCAAGTTGTCATTGATTCTAGTTCTCAAGATAATCTAGTGTCTAGGGAGATGGTGGATAAGTTGAGTTTGGAAAAGTTACCTCATGAATCACCTTATAGAGTTTCTTGGGTCAATGATAATCAAACTTTGGTGGTAAAAGAGCAAGCATATGTTGATTTTCAGATTGGAGAGTATAAGGATAGGGTTCTATGTGATATTTTGCCAATGGATTGTTGTCATGTTCTCTTAGGGATGCCTTGGAAATTTGATAGGATGTCTATATATGATGGCTGGGAGAACACATACACCATCAAGAAGGAGGAAAAAACTTTTAAGTTGCTTCCCTTGAAAACAAGTTTAAGGGATAAAGGTAAGGCTAAGGTAGTGTTGCTTGTCAATAAGGAGATTTTGAGGCCTGAGGATAGAAGGTCTAATGTGGTTGTAGGTATAAAGCAGGTTGGTGGAGTTATGACAGAGGGGAGAACACCTATAAATGGTGTTAAGATAGCAGGAAGTGTGTTTTTGCAAGAGGCAGGGAAAACACTCATGCCTAGGTTTGATCTAGTCAAGGTAAATAGTGAGAAGACAGTAGGGAGTTTGGTCTTGCAAGGAAAGTATGATGGTCTTACATCTAGGTCTGATATAGTCAACGAGAAGGTAGGAAGGATGATGTATAAGCATGACAAGCAAGGTGGAATGTTTCCAAAGGTGGATGAGATTACTGTGGGGACCATTTTGTGTCCTATCAGCAGGAGTGATGGTGAAGGGTAGATGAATTTTGTAAGTACAAGGACTGGTGGGTCTGATAAGGTAGTGATACTTGGCAGTGATAGTGCACAAGGTCTGATTTTAGTAAAGGAAGGGCTCAAAGAACCACAAAGTAAAGGTCTGATGATAGTGAGGGGAGGACAGTGTATGCAAACACAGTTGGGTTGGTGCGAATATGGAGATGGAGCAAAGAAGAGAATAGGTTTATGTGATACTAATTTTTGTTTGTCTACAGGTCTAAGGCCTAGAACAACACCAAATTCTGATTGAGGAGTAAAGAGATCAGTACAAAGTTTGAAGGTGCTTGAAGTAGCAATGAGGAGGCACATAACAAGTTTCCACTCTTGGGGCAAGAGTCCTTTTTATGGGGGGTTGTATGGTGCAAGAGCACCTACACCTTGTGGAGTCTAAGTTGGTATAAATGTTTCTTAAGTTCATTTATGCTTAATAAGGTCTAAAAGACCAGTCATAATGTAAGTTGGAAGGGTTTGAGTCATTTAGTTGAATTTGACATTTTAGTTCATGGTGCATAGGCCATATGAGGTCATGAGTCTTAAGGGGTTTGGAAGTAGGGTCTTATTCCATGTTAAATAAGGTCTCAATGAACATTTTATATTGTATTTAAAAGCTTAGTGGATCAGTTAAGAGGGATTTATAAACTCAAATTGTAAAAGGGATGGTGTTTGGGAGCAAAATTGGCAAAATTGCCATTTTAGAGTCTAACTAAAGTTGGTTAAAGTAGTTGGTCGGTTCTAGGAGGTAGTTGGATGTTGAAACCTTACAAAAAAATGTAATTCCTCATGAGAAGGATGTTGAAGAAGTTGGGAATGAGTTTCTAATGAGAAGTTTGCTGTTTTTTGTGTTTTCCATTAAGAAATTGCTGATCCCGTGCATTGTACGACCTGTACGTATTGTTCCACACTCCAAGCCTATAATGGTTGGATAGATAATTGAATAAAATTTTGTGTTTTCCATTAAGAAATTGCTGATCCCGTGCATTGTACGACCTGTACGTATTGTTCCACACTCCAAGCCTATAATGGTTGGATAGATAATTGAATAAAATTTCTTTTTTCATTTTAATGGTATTATTTCATTGATAATCGAGTGAGATATCCCAATTTTACTACCGGGTGGTCTCAAACCCCATGTTTTTCCTATTTTCTTAAACTTTGCAAGCATTGTACGGTTCTTTACCACAACCATAGGCTCTGAGACTTATACCAGCTTATAGGGGAATTAAATATATTTCATTTGAATCCAATTAAAGGTTCTAATATTGAGTTTTGAGGGAGATCTCTTCATTTTTCTGGGACTGCCTGTTTCTAACTAATTTGAGGGTTTGATTGGTGTAAAAGTGAAGTTATAGTCATTCCACCTACTGTCCAGCCCTGTAACTTGGTGGAATGACTTGTTTCATGGTATTTTAGATGTACCAATGGTTTGGAATGTAGGAAATACAATGTATATGGTTTTAGGGTGATGCCCTAGGGTGTTTTCACGAGTTTTCCATGTGAAATCGAGGAACCAAAGTAAGGTTTTGGAAAAATATGATTGGAAATATATACTTGATAGTGTTTTGAGTTTTTGCAGGTCATTTTATGAATGTTTGAGGCACTGGAATGTTATGATAAGTCTTGGAACCCATATTTTCAATATACCCTTATGAATTGTGCCTAAAACAAGGTTTTTTTCAGGTTTGGCAAGTGTCTCTCCGTACCAGTGGAATATATTTAATATTTTAGAGGTTTGAAGGCATATTAATTGCTTCCCCAAGGTTTCATGGCCCTTTGATAGGTTTAAAGGAATGTTGCTTTGTAAAATAGGCCTAATCAGCATAATTGAGCCTCCTAGGTCTGCATCATATTGCAAAGGCTTATGGGCCTTAAGTTAGTCATAGAATAAGTTTCACAAACCTTGAGAACTAGGGAAATAAAGGTGTGGTTCAACTATTTGAGGATCTTACCATATTTGAAGAAATCCTAGGCTGCCAGGACAAGGCCCCCCTCAACAATATCCCAAAAAATCTGGAAGAAAGTTGGGGGAACCCATCTGAGCCAGGCACCTTATAGGCACCCATACTGAAAATATTTGTTTGGAATTCCTTGGAAGTGACAACACAAAGGATGTTGTTATTATCATCCTAGGTTAGGGTGGAAGGGAGAGGGTAATAGTAGGTTGTCCAAAGTAGAATTGTGGGCCTCGTCAAGAGCCAAATAAGCCCTTTGAAATTATCTAGACACCAAAATCCCAATTTGGGTGGATGTGATGACCAAGACCCCCTGATTATTTTGAAACTTAGTTATGTGGATCCTTTCCTTGTGTTTAAGGGTATAAAAATTAAAAAAAGGAGGTATTTCTGTCACCCTCCTACAACCATTGGACTCTAGATTTATGTTTCTAGAATATCTCCTCCTTTAAAATTTGTTCCCATTCCAATTGAATCTCTCTTTCCCGGTTACAGGTCAATAAGCTAACATCCTCCTCTTCCATTATTTTTTTATATGACCTTCATCTTATCCCCTAAGGCTTTTTTGTTTGGAATACATCCCCAAAAAATCTCTTATTCCAACCCTTCACCATATTTTTGACATGTGTAAGTTTGTTAAAAATACTAAACATGGGGGAGCCATTATAGGGATATTTCACCATTCAACGACTTTATTCTTAAAATTTGGATGAGAGTTCCACATAATCTCAAACCAGAAAGGAAAGGGTCCCACAACAGACAATTCATTCTTGACTAATAGTAGAGGGTTATGGTCAGAGACAACATAGGGTGGGGCAAGTAGATTAGCACTAAGCAAAGCTATCCAATTGTGAGAAAAAAGAAATTGGTCAAGTCTGACCTAGATCAAACCATCCCCAAGGTGCCTATCGGTCCATGTGAATGATTGACCCTGCAAGTCAATTTCAACCAAGCCAGTGTTACTCAAACAATTTTTCCAAATCAACCATGTTGTCAGAGTAGTCCACAAGCCCTCCACTTTTCTTCGAAGGATACAAAGGAGAGTTGAAGTCTCCATCCACCAGCCAACATGACCCCCTATTATTGTTTATCCAATTAGTAAGATCCTGCCAAAGGGAATTCCTATCATTCCTTTTACCCTTCTTTGAGGACACTTCCAATGTATTATGTTTACCTATGGCTATCTCTTTCGTTGTCTCCCTATTCCTGGTTCGTCATTGGTTGGGCGTAATAGGTTTAGAGTCACCACCTACATCCACTTTCCTTTGTTTCCCCTTTTTATTTGGGGTTGACTAGAACTCCTCTATTGTTTTTTCTTGCATCAAACCCAAATAATCCATATTGACTGACTCAAATTTTACTTTTAAAGCATCTTCTTCCAGGATTTCACCTTCTTCATCACCAGTCATTACTGATTCAATTGTTATTTTAAACGCTTCTTCCTTTAGGATGTCACCTTCTTCACCAAAATCCCCCCACACCTGGCTAGGGGAAGGAGTATCATGTAAAAGGGGAACCCCAATAACCCCAACACCAGGAAGTTCCAATCCTCTGGCCAAAGCAGGAGCAAAAAGAACTAGAATTGAGTCTACAAAGGATAAATCCTCCTTAGATTTGAGGGTATCATAATTGATCGGGGAGTCAACAAACTTAGGAGAGCTAGACTTGATTGGGGAGTAAAGAATCTTCAGAATTTCATATTCGAAAGGGTATTGGTCATCAACAACAGACTCAATAGGGTTAGGAAAATTTTTTAACAATGATTTACAATCTAAGATTAGGTGAACAGGTTTAGCACATTTTTGGTAGTAGACTACGACATTTCATAACAAACTTATTAGGTCCAAAAACCAAACTTAGAACAAAGATTCACAGAAGTAGGCAAAGAATTATGCACTTCGTTATTGACACAAAAATGGGAAAATACTAACCTAGATTTGGACCTAGTAATGGAATCCAAAGTGATGAACTAGCCCAAGGACTCCCCAATATATTTGAATATGGATTCATCCCTGTATTCTAGGGGTAGACTCGGTAGACAGACCCACACCGGTGTTGACTTGTTGAGATCAACTGCGGGATCAAAACCCGACGTCCAATGAAACAGATCCAGACTATGCTTCCCATAGACCCAAGGACTAGAGGAGAGGATGAAGATTAAGTCTTTCTAGGTTGTGAACTTGAAGAGAAAAATACCACCCGCCATAGCACAAGCATCCAAACTTCCTTTGAGGCGCCATTTAGTAGAAGCCCATCTCCTGACCATATCCACCGTAGGGAAAAAGGAAAGGAAATTACCCACCACAACATTATCCATTAGGGAGACAATCCTATCACTAATAGCTTCAAGGATAACAAAGTCAGTACCTAAAGTAGTTATCTCTTCTTCATGGAAAGGAAAGGGACCCTTAGAATTTTGACTAGAGTTAGCCAACACATGCTTCTATCCTTTAACTTATGGGGAGACAGAGACCACTGACACAATCCCACCAGACAAACCTAGATTCATGGGTGCCTCGTACAGACTTGAAATCATGAGAGCGTTAGAAATGGACAAGCAAGGAGTGGCCCCTGAGGGACACGATAACACATGTGTCTAGGGGAGAATCAGGTCAGGGGAGGAAAATGGGGACCATGGGGTACCCCCAATGCAGAGTCTACTATGTGCACAAATAGTTCAAACACAGGTGGAGGAGAGAGAAGTAAGAAATGACACACATACACATGTTGGTGACCATAGACATTTTGGATTATTTCACTTGGAGGCCCTATAGGGAGTGCACCCCATTTGTTGATGATGATTACCACCTACCATACTACTTCCAGACTTGATACTTGATTGGATGCACAATTCATTCTCAACATATTATTGAGAGATATCTACCAGAGTGGGTTCACCAATAGTTCAACAAGTAGCAGGGATTACTGATGGGTGCTACATAGTTTTCTTGGTGGAAAGATAGATATAGATATGGGGGTGATGATTCTAGTGGTGAAAAATGAGTAGGATATAGATGGGTTGAAATTAGTGTAGTGGTGTGTAGGGATAGAGATAGAAGATGTAGGTACTATGCCAGAGTATAATGTGTGGTGGGCACAACATAGGCCAGTGCCACTGAAAAATTCAGATTAGCTTGCACCAGTTAAAAGGTGAGGGAGAGGGCCTAGGAAAGGAATTCAAGACCAAGGCCAAGGCTAAGGAGAGTGATGCAAAGTTGAAGGAATAAAAACAATAGTCTTGACACATTCCAATCAGAGTTTCAAAGCAAACAAGGCATAAATACTTCTTTGGTCATTTTGGCAATGTGTTCCTCAAGCCTAACACGTGGGATAGCCCCCTAAAATAAATCAACCCTTGAGTGAAGCATGTAGTAAGGGAAAAAAAGGTGTGTTCAAACTTGTTTCAATATTCTCCAAGGGTTCTCAAACATATACAACCCCAAGCAGGTGATCATTGCAAAGATTTGTGCAAACTAGATATTTCTGCCCCCGGGTGTAACAAGGCAATGAATTCAAAAAAAAGGGAAAAAATTCTTGTCATATAAGTTCATAGACTTGTGAAAGCTTATAACATCATTCCAAAATGTTACTTTAACCCTCCATTGACAAAAAATTCAAGGATCATTCAAAGACACCAAGAACCTAGGGTTGTTGGGACTGTTTCATTGTAAATCAGATTTTTTTTTCAAAGATATCTCCTTCACACGTGCATGAAATGAACCCAAAAATTTCAAGAATGTATATGATTCCAAGGAAGAATTTCCCACCAATTTGTAGCATTTTCCCATGGTGGAAACTCAAGTTATGGCATTTTTTGCAAGTTTGAAACCTTAGGCAAGGTTTAGAGTGGTTTTCACAAAAATGCTTGTATCTCATTTAAAAATCAATGGATTTGAGTAAAAAAATAACAATTTCAAAGGTGATGAACCTCTACAACTCTCCCAATCAAATTATGGTCTGTACCAACAAGTTCAAATCCGTACAATGTGAAAGAATAGTCAAATTCTGCAAGAAAATGCAGTTTTGAATGTGCAAACTTGAGATTTTCTTCATTCCAACTTCAACCAAACTTATCCAACCATTGGGGTTGATGATTCAAGGAATATTTAACCTATTACAATTATTTCCAACTAAAAAACCGACCAAAAACCTCTTAGTTAACTCTAATGACAACTTTTACATCTTTTTTGACAATATTTTGACAACTTTCAACAACTTTTGCAACTTGACTCCAAAGCATTACACAATGGATTTAAATGAATCCAAATAGTATTAAATGAAATTATTGACTCCAATGAAGCCAAGAAATTTATTTTATCAATCATGACAATATTTTTCTCAAAAGGTGCATTAGGATGCCCTTGCATCATACTCCCTAGAGAGAAAAAAATGAGTTCCACCTAAAATAGGAATCTTCTTTCTTGTCTTCTAGTTGCTTTGCATGTGTGAATTATTTTATTTTTTCTAGATCTCAACTAAATTTGTATCAAATGGTTCACTTGTGATTTTTGGTCCAACATCATGCTTCTTGAGCCAAGGCCAACTTTGGTACAATGTAGCCATGTGCTTTTTTTTGTTTCCTTGTTCTAGCTTGACCTTGGACTACAATTGTGAACTTAATTTTGTTGTCATCCACTTTTTTTTTTTCACCTGCACAAGAAACAAACATATTAAAGAAATCATATTCTTCTTCCTCATACTTCACTTCTTCATCTACCTCATGTTTTTTACCACACATTATTTTCTCTTCACGATTCTCCAAAATATTTGGCTTCACCTCAACCTTATGCAACCATTCATTTTTATTTTTAAATTTCTCATCCATTATTTTATTCTCCTTGACATCAAAATTCTTAATTCTTAGTTCTTCCCTTGATAATCATGCTATCTCCTTATCCTCCATGAATCTGTTCTCTCTTTGGACTATCCTTGAGTCCTTTACAACTTATTTTTTTGTCTCGTTTTATTCTTCCTAAACATCACCCAATTCAACATCAATGTCACTATTAATTTCATTAGTTTGAGAAAATTCAAAAGAAATTTCTTCCATTTCTTGTTCAACTGGTTTTTCAAACAACATGTTGTTTTCAAAATTTATTATCTCATCCATTACCTCATTTTTCTTTGCTTCATATTATTGTACATCTATCTTCTCACCTAACAACAAGCTTTTAGTTCCTATGTACTCACCCTTCAAGGTTACTAATGCATATTTGTTACCATATTTGTCCAACTCATATGTGTTTTGTTTTCCTATTATACTTTTCTTCCCTACTATAATGCCACAACCTTCCAAACACAATGTGACATACATATAAATGCATAATATCAAAAACTATTTCATCCTTATAATTGCCTATGTGAAACTCAAATTTGCATTGCTCATTTACAATTACTTGGTTACTTGCTTGAAGCTAACTCAATGAATAGGGCATGGGGTGTAGTATTCTTTTCAAACCTAATTTATCTACCATATATTCAAAAACAATATTATCCATGCAATTATCTAAAATCAAACTTGACAACATTTACCTTTGGACTTGCAAGTAGTCTAGAATAATCTACCCTTTTCCATCTTGCTTTCTTTATTGGCTGCTATTTCTTCCTCCTGTAGCCTCTCTACCACTTTGAACAATGTATTTGACAATGATGATGCCCTTTGCCATTCTTTCTTCTTATTAAGAGTCATCCCTAAACATCAAATCTCACTAAACCATATTAGCCAAATGAATAAATAATTTTCCAAAGAGCTTCCGACTCTAATACCAAAAATTATATAGAGCAGTAGGACTCAAAACAATAGTCTTGACACTTTCCAATTAGGGTTTCAAAGCAAACAAGGCACAAGTATTTCTTTAGTCATTTTGGAAATGTGTTCTTCAAGCCTAACACATGGGAAAACACCATAACATAACTCAAACCTTGAGGGAAGTATGTGGTAATGGAAAAAAAGGTGCGTTCAAACTTGTTTGAACATTCTCCAAGGGTTCCCAAACATATATATCCCCAAGCAGGTGATCAATACAAATATTTGTGCAAACTAGATATTGTTGCCCCTGGGTGTAACACAACAATGACTTCAAAAAAAAGGAAAATAATGCTTGTCATCTAAGTTCCTAGACTTCTGCAGACTTATAACATTATTCCAACATGTTACTTTAACCCTCCATTTACAAACAATGTAAGGATCATTCAAAGACACCAAGAACCTAGGGTTGTTGGGACTATGTCACTACAAATCAGAAATTTCTGTCAAAGAGATCTCCTTCACACGTGTATGAAATGATCCCAAAACTTGAAAGGATGTAGATGATGCCAAGAAAGATTTCCCACCAATTTTGAATATTTTCCCATGTTTGAAACTCAAGTTATGGCATTTTTTTGCAAGTTTGAAACCCTAGGCAGGGTTTAGAGTGATTTTCACAAAAATGCTTGTATCTCCGTCAAAAATCAATGGATTTGAGTGAAAAAAAAAGAATATAAAAGGTGATGAACCCCTAAAAATTTCCTAATCAACTTCTAGTCTGTACCAACAAGTACAAATCTGTACAATGTGAAAGAATAGTCTGATTTTGCAAGAAAATGTAGTTTTGAATGTACAAACTTGAGATTTTCTTCATTCCAACATCAAACAATTTTCTCCAACCATTGTGGTCAATGATAAATGGAATATTTAACCTATTAAAATTATTTTCAACTGAAAAACTGACCAACAACCTCTTAGTTAACTCTAATGACAACTTTTACACCTTTTTGACAACATTTTGACAACTTTCAACAACTTTTGCAAATTGACTCCAAAACATTACACAATGGATTTAAATGACTCCAAATGACTCCAAATGGTCCAAATGGTCTTAAATGACCTTATTTACTCCAATGAAACCAAGAAATAAAATTTATCAATCATGAAAATAGTTTCCTCAAAAGGTGCATAATGATGCCCCTGCATTAGAGAGGGTGGAGGAGATCATGGAGATGGGGGAGATGGAGGAGGGGGAGGAGGAATAGGGGAAAAAGGAGGTGGGGATGGGAGAGGAAGAGGTTGAAATGGATGACCACCTCATCCACCTCATCCACCAAGGTGAGATAGAGGTAGATAGTTAGTGGACGCCCCTTGTCAAGAGGGTGAGGTAAGAGTAGTAGAGGTTGTAAGAAAAGTAGATGCATATCCTCACCAAGAGGAGAGATAGGTGGAGGAGAAATTAGAGGTTAGAATTGAAATAGATGTCGAAGTAGAGGATGTCAGTAAAAATCAAGATATGGTAGATCAGGAGGAGGAGAGAGAGAGTCATGATGGAGGAGGGGCTGGAGGAGATCCCCATTGTTGAGGTGATGGAGGTGGAGGCAAAGGATAGGCTGATGGATGCTCAAAATGTAGAGCTATAGGCTGCACAGGCTGAGGTTTAACAACTAAGAGTTGAGAGAGAGATATGGCCATCATTGGGGTACAACAGGTTGAGCAGGGTTCCATGGATTTTATTAGCAAGTGCAATGACTCGACAATAGATTTCACATAAGAGCTCAAAAAGGCCATTTAGGCTGAGCAGTATTATAGAGATCTCTATGAGAGAGAGGTTCCTTCTGAGCATAGAGAGCCTAGATTTTTAGTGGCTATGCATAGATCACAGAGCAAGGCACACTCTTGACAGAGCCAAAGCAATAGTGGGGTCTCTCAACCATGGATTTCATCATATCAACAACCATTAGGTTTAGGAACATAGGGCCTTGAGATCATAACAACGACATGAAAAGAAGCCTCCTATAGGACTATCCCCATCAGGAAATAGGGGGATCATTGGCTAGTTCTTTCCTTTTCATTGTTTTAGACATAGATATGCATATTTTGACTGAGCTTGTGAGATCCATTTTTGAGATCATCTTGATATTGTACCATGACATCAATTTTTGATATATATATGTGTGTGTGTGTATGTGTGAGATGCATGATTTTGGCAGTGACTGTCTAATGTGTCATTTATTATGCATGTTTCTATGTGATGGATTATGTTATTACGATGTTATGCATTTATATGTTTATGAGATGACTGTATATGTTTTGATACATTGTGAATGATGTTATATGGTTTATGGTTATGTATGATTATCTATCTTATGATGTATGGATGGATGCACATGATTTTACCTTTATGCGTATACCTTGTATATGTAGGATGGTTTTAAATGATTATGATGCTTATGTGGATGCACATGTGATGCATATTTTATGATGTTATGGATGCTTCATATTTATGAAATGATGTAATATGGATATGTATATGATTTATGCAAATGTAATTATATGGATGATGAATATGGATATGGATGATGTATATGAAATGCGATGATTATGTATGATTTCATTTTTATATGAAAATGTGATGTGATATGTGATAATATGTATGCATTGAGGTATATATCGATGATTTATGGATGCAAGATGATGATATGTGATTATGATATGTAGTTCTTATTTAGATGCATGCATGCATGTGTGATGATGCTATCTATGTTTTTATATTTTTAGATGTAATATGGATGACCTAACATGTTAATTATGATGATGTCCAAAATGCTTCTAAAATTATTATGCATGCAACATATTTTTTTGTGTCATAGGACATCATCAAGATGATTGCAATAAGGAGATACGAGAGTGTGAATAAGATGGATGCTAGTGTAAAGCTAGTCAAATGAAAAGGGAGATCGATATTCTTGCTTAATAGATGCTAGAATTGCATGTTTATCATCATTAGGTAGTAAAATTATAGAAAATGGAAAAGAAACACCGTGGTATGACATTGACCAAGGTGTGCAATTCCATCCCTTTGTGAAAACATACACTCAACAAACAAGGAATCTCATGACTTATACTAAGGACAAACTTGCCCTAGTATTTTTGTCAGGACAAACCACAAGTAGAAATCAAAAATAAAAGAGGTCATGATCCATCATAGCTCCTCTAAATCCTTCTTGGGACATCCTCGAGGTTGCTTGTAGCATGACCAAAGAAAAATAAAAAATATAAGACCAACTAGACCAAAAAATTCAACAACCATTTTGATCGTTTTCTAGAATTTATTTATTGATAGGGTTGATGAGATTGATTGATTGATTGATTTATTGACAAGTTTGACTAGTTGATTGACTAGATTGACTAAGTGAAAAGGTTGATTGATAATATTGAATGATTGATTAATTATTTGACTAGATGGAATGATTAGCAAGATTGATTGATTGACTAAATTGATTGGCTGATAGGATTGACCAATTGACAAGATTGATTGATTGATTGAATCGATTGATTAGATTGAGAAGATTAATTAATTGACCAAATTGATTAAGTGACAAGATTTATTGAATTATTAACTAGATTAGTTGATATATTGGCCGTGCCTAGTTTTAGGAAAGACATATACTATATAAGGAAAATGATAAGGTTGACAATGTCCAATTTTAGGAAGGATGCATCCTGAATAAGACACAATGATAAGACCGTTGACTTGAATGATATCGATGATTAGGTGATTGAATAGTTTGGATTGAAGACTAGTTGGATATTTTATCTCTTGATTCATGATTTGGTTTAGGCTCAGATATTTTCTTATGTTTGAAGTGTTGAACTTTGCAAGGGATAAATTATTATAGGATAAATTATGATAATGGCCCAAGATAGACCTAAAAAACCCTAAAGGACCAACCTAATACCTCAGGGGCTCATCGAAAGATGGCCTTGCCTATGTTATACATGTAGAGACATCATAGTTTGACTAACTTGGACCAAAAATGACTCATTATTATAATGTGAATCATGATTGATTCAACTCAACAAAACCCTAAAGGACTGACCTAGTACCTCAAGGGCTCATCAAAATATGACCTTGCCTATGTAGCAATGCATAGAGACAACATAGTTCGATTGACTTGGACTAACATAGAATCTGAATTTGTTTTTTGGAGTTTTTGATGTTTTAAGATTTGTTTTAGATTTTTGATGTTTTATGATTTTTTGGATTTTGATGCTTTATGTTTTTTTTTGGATTTTGATGTTTTATGATTTTTTTTGGATTTTTGGTGTTTTATGATTTTTTGGATTTTGGTATTTTAAAAGGCTGATACCATGTGTAGGATCCCAACAAGATGTAATTCAAGGAATTTCCCCTAGTCAGGTATATGAATAACTTATAATGGGTGATGGGATTGATGGATGCCAAGGATGGTTATGAAAGGTGAAGGATGCTAAATTTCAATGGATCTCAGGCCATGAGAAGGATGACACATATTTATTATGATAAGTGAAGGATGGGGGGATGGAGGTGAAAATCCAAATAGAATGATGGTAGATGATAGAGAAATGACTGATTACACATGGAATCTATTTTCCAATTTCTCACCATGGTACTTATCCAAAGTGCCATCGAAGTGGTTTTCACTATTGGATGAATTATTTCTCTTTACCATTTTATTTATTTATTTTGACTTTTTTTTTTCATTTTTTAACTTTTAACCAGATTCTCTAGAATCTATGTATAATACATGTGAAGGTGCATGTTATTGATAGGCTCAAGTAGTGGTTCACCTTCAAGAGTAGACAACTAATACACACCAAACCCATATTTTGTTGTAATGATGTAGGAACTCAACCGATTGGGCTCATATTTGGATGACCATGTTGGATGAAAGGACATGATTTGAATAAGGGCATGGATGATGGATATGGAAGATGATTGATGCAAAAAATGAAGGGAGCTAGAGTATGATTCCTAACATGCACACTACATGGGACATCAGGCTTCACACAAAAAGGAGTTTAAGAAACCAATGATAGAAACCACAACTACCTAAAGTCTAAGACAAAAGTCCCAATCCCAATAAGAAAGCATAAAAAACAATGGGAATCAAATGAATAACAAAACTAAGCTAAACTTCCCATGTTGCAATGTTGGCCCACAGTTTCCGTTGCACCCAAAGATTGACCTGTTAATGCCTGATACAACTTCCAAAGTTAACGGATCCATGAGAGGTGGTTAGTCCATGTCGTGAATCTCGAGGGGAGCACTAACCGTCTATAAAAAAATTCCCCCTTAGGGTTACCTGAGGGGATTTGAAATTGACACCTTTAGCTCTGATACCAATTGTTGGCTCATAGTTTCTATTGCACAAAAAGATCGACCTGTTAATGCCTGATACAACTGCCAAAGTTAACGGATCCATGGGAGGCGGTTAGTCCATGTCATGAATCCCGAGGGGAGAATTGACCATCTGCCAACATGCAATTGATTAAACTTCCTTGCATCTCCTCCATTTTTCTCAATGTGAAAATTGTCCCTCAAATTTCTATGTGTTTGAATACTTGCAAGTGATAGTAATATGATAGTAAGAACTTTGGAGAATGTGGTTGTAAGGTTGGAATGAGGGAGAAAACTTATTTATAGAAAAGCTTATTGAAAAAATAGTCAAGGTTGAAATCCAAAAATATTACAAGACCAATGGTCACAGTTGCATGCACCACATAGTGGTAGGGTTAGGGATAGCCAAGGATAGATGATCAAGATTGAAAGAAGACCGAAAGTGATCAATGGTTGAAATTCAAAAGAGGAAGTGGAGGCATTCAAATAATAATTTTTAATTTGAGAAGGGAATCTTGGCAATTAAATAATCATATTATTTAATTTGGGAGAGGGTGTGGAGAAATAAATAATAAAAAATAAATGATTATTTATTTATGGAAAAAGAGGGAAAATGACATTTAATTAAAATGATTATTATGCAACCATTTAATTAAATATGGAAGAAATGGAATGAGAGATATTAAATAAATACATTATTTAATAATGGAAGGAAGAGGTTAAATGAATAGTTAAATAATTAAATAATTATTTAACTATAGACAAATAGTGGAAGATGATTAATTAAATAAATGAGGATTTATTTAATTATAGAGAGAAATAGGATATTATGGACATAATTAAATAAATATTTAATTTATTTGATTAATCAAGGAAGAATAAAGAAAAGGAAATGAATTAATTAAATAATTAAAATTATTTAATTAATAGAGGAATGTGACTTTAGAAGATAATAAAATAATTAAAATTATTCAATTATACCAAGAAGAAAGTGAATTGATGCAAAAAATGGTGTTCGTAGACCAAGACATTTTTCAGTGTCTACAAATATAACTAGTCAGCCACAAAATCAAAATGTGGTCCTATCCTGAAGATAGAGAGAACTAAAATAATCTTATAACTTCTTTCAATGTGATTCAAAATGATTTACATGTAGGCACACATCAACCCAAGTCGACATCAAGGAAACATGTGGATGAAACATTGAAGCACACACCCGATTAGCCATAAACACTCTTTCAATTGAATTTAATTGATGCGGTCCTAAACAAGATAGGTCAATACCCAAAAATATCATGACACATATTCCATTGTTGGCACATACCCCCAAGCACATGGCATAAGCAAAAGAACAAGCCCTATAAGTCAAATACCACAAATAACCCAAAAAGCCAACTCAAGACACAATATGGCACCAAAGTGGAAAATTAAAAATGTGTGGATCACATGGGGATATTCCTTGAATATAAAAAATCACTTCCATACACTCATTTCATATTGTTATGCCATCAAGAGCCACTACGGATAAAACAAGTACATAAATATTTGTTCAAGAAACACAAATTACATAACCAGATGATGTAACATTTGTAGAGCAACTTGTAGACCACTTCAACATATGAAATTATAATTGATACACTACACAAATTTTGTGAGAACATTCACCAAGCCATAGGAGAAGAGACATCAATGCGGAGAAATGTAGAGCATTTCTTGGACTAGTCCAAACAACTAGCAACACTTCCAACCTTTTGCAATTCATAGAACTTTCCTCGACAACACAAGTGATTTGAAAAGATAGGAGTGCAACATACACAAAGAAAAACCATTGAATACAAAACTACAAGACTATAAAAACAACAATGGATGAATGTAGATCATTCTCCTAGATAGACTTTTATGCAAATTTCTGAACCAAAATCATTTAAGTAACTTGCAGAGACATAAAATTCCTTTCAACAACACATATATTATTAGGAACAATAGGATAAAGAAAGAGACATGCTATACATCTATCCAAAATTAATCATGCTTCTAATCCTCATCTTAATACTTCTAATCCTCATTTGAATGTATCAATATGAAATCACCTCTACTAATAGTAATAATGCATTATATGAACATCAAAAATCCTTCTTTGATAAGGCATGACATACAACCATGAAATTCTTCAATTCTTCTCTTATTTGATAAGGCATGACATCCAACCATGAAATTCATCAACTCTTCTCTTCTTTAATAAGGCATGACATCCAACCATGGACTTCTTCAATTCTTCTTTGATAAGGCATGACATCCAACCATGGACTTCTTCAATTCTTCTTTGATAAGGCATGACATCCAACCATGAACTTCTTCAACAATATTAGCCTAGACTAAATATAAAAAAGAAAACCAATACCAAGGACTAACAACTTATTACTTAAGTGTTGACAATAGCTACCAATAATATCCTCAGTGTTACTATCAATAGCAAACATTAGTGTTGACATCAATGAAAATAACATAACCATCAGTGTTGAAATCAATGACAATAACTTCCAACAATCTCCCCCTTTGTCATTGATGGTAACACACATTGATCACTCTCTCCCTTTAACATCAAGGATGAAGGGCCATACACTCCTACATAAAGCAGTGGGAAATTATTTGACTTTAGGAACAAAGGGCAATAAGATCTTCTATTGAAAAAACAACACATGCTCCCCCTTTGACCAACAACACTTCTTCACATGGCTATACAACAACTACACAATCACTTCAAGACCCCCCTTACTACCATCTCCTCTTGAGGGGTAATTCTCATCAATCAAGGAGAAAAGAACATGGCATGAAATTCTCCCCCTGGAAAGATGCACCATTGATGCATCTTTTTTGCCTCCTATAATATTTTAACAACTAAGACTTCACAACTGTGATTCAAAGATTAGACATCTAACCTGAATTGCTATCTCAATGATCATGAAGGTGCATTTAAATTGTCAACCCAGGGATGTAAACTTGAAATGGTTTAGTATTGAATGTGCACTAGGAATCCAAAGTAGCCATACTCATCCTATAGCTAAGAAAGACATAATACTAAAAGTAAATTGCTTGGAAGGAAATAAAATAAATTTTGAAACTCAACCAATAACTAGGCTAAACTGAAATGCATGACATAAATGAAAATCTGAGTGAACAAATAGGAAACTACTTTGTCTGCTTTGACTGTAGGAACAATCACATAATCAAATTCTAGTGGTTGTAGGAACGGTCAGTGAAAAATTCTTAACTAATAACCGAATAGAAAATAACAACTAAACTAAACTAAACTAAGCTAAAATATGAAATACTCACCAAATGGCCCCCCTTGGATAAGTATTCCCTAAAACTAAGATATAATTAGATGCATGAACTTATAAATTCATTTCATTTATTGGAAAACAAGAGGACAAATGAGGAACATGACTGTATTATTGAAAATATCAAGAGTGCGATTACATCAAATTAAAATTTTTTTTATCTCCTATGTGAGAGCTCAGAAGGAACATCAGAGCATTATTTAAACACCTAGAAAGGTGGTCAACTCCAACAGATGTGAAGGACACCACATTAGGGAAATAACGAAAAAAGAGAAGAGGTGGCTACACATGCACGAAATTTATCAGGTATGTTTTCCTTAACACGAGTCTAGCATAGCAGTAATGCCTAAGCTCACTCAACAACATTTAAGACCACTACAAGGCAATTACAATTTGATTTGCATGAGAAAATCTCTAGTCACCAAGAGTCTTCCCTCTATTAAATGACCACCTTGTTGACTGATATGGCAAATGCTCACCTGGCAGAATCTTCCTGAATTACATGCCTCTAATTATCTGCATGAGAATGTTAGTATGCACAACAACTACATATCCATAATCATCTTAAACAAAATTAATTAATCACATGAAAAATTAACATAGTTAGTTCATATAGCATGTGAATATCATTTGAAAGTTATGAAAATAAGTTCAAGTCCAAAGTCTATGGTTTCAAGGAAATATTATGAAAAGATCAACTCCCAGGTATCAAATTCTCATAACAACTGCAGGAAATAGACAACAACCCTATCAATAATTAAACCATAAACTAGACTCATCATTCCCACCAACCTAATGTCTTGCTAGTCCTCCAGTAGAGGAAGAATTGAGATTTTGTTTGGTCAATGCTCTGAAATTGGTAACTGCAAGCTGACCCACATTAGTTTCTATTGTATTTGAATTAGGATCCCAATAGAATCCTTGTTGTCTCTCCATCCTCTTCCATATCTATCTTTCATCAGCAATGTCATACCTATAAAACATATAGTTTGGCACTAGCCACAATAGGATAGGTGGCTGAAAAATTAGTGGAAGCCAGAATTGCCCTTTTGTTCTTCCAAGCTGCATATACCTATCAACTCTTTTGAGTTCTGCAACATAGTTGTGTGTGGAATGAGGCTCTGCTTGCTTCAAATCATCAGATAGGCTATTCCACCTCTAAGATAGGTATCCCATTATTGAGTCTCCTGCAGTTCTTTCCATCTCTTCATATTCTTTGTAAACTACCTCTCTCTCAGGAAAGATCCTACATTGATAGCTTAGCCGATATAAAATTCTATGCCAATTATTAAATATGCCTCTTGGATGTCTAGAATCAACCCTAATGGACAGGGGAATGCTGGATTCTATTAGCCTATAAGCCTTGTATTGCTTTC
This sequence comes from Sequoiadendron giganteum, assembly GCA_007115665.2. Taxonomy (NCBI): domain Eukaryota; kingdom Viridiplantae; phylum Streptophyta; class Pinopsida; order Cupressales; family Cupressaceae; genus Sequoiadendron; species Sequoiadendron giganteum. Next base: position 558,843,949 of record CM021105.1, read on the forward strand.
CCCAACTTACTTTGTTTTGTATCCAGGACATGAATGCCCTTAATTGGACATCCCCAACATATAGCAGTGGATTCCACTCATGGTCTTTGGTTACAAACAAATTATGTAAATAAAATTCACACAACAAATTTTTCATCTCAAGAGGAGAAATCTGAAAAGCATTGAAAAATTCAATAGGGGTCTCAATGGACAGGTTCAAACTTGAAACAATTCTTTCTAGCCTGAAAGAAAGATGCCTCTCTTTTAAATATAGGGAATAGACCCTCAGAGGCGCTCTGTATTCTAGTATCTATGGTCCTCAAATTTTCATGTCATCCACCTTCTTTAAAACAACAATTTCTGCATTCTTATCCTCAATCTCCTCATTTTTTTGTTTAATTTCCTTTTTTAGCCTACGTTTTTCTGCTTTCCATTATGCTTCCCTTCTATGTATTTCTTTCCATAAATTTAGGATTACTATGTTCATTGAAAAATTAGAGGGACTATGTACTCCTACCATCATTTTACCTAGCATTTATGCTTCCTCTTGGTAGAGTACTAGCTACAAGGCTTCTGTTTTCTCAACCAATTATCGCTGTAGGGCTTCAAGTTCTTATTTTTGCTCATGCTACAAGAGCTCCTGATTTTTCTCACACACCCAATTTTCAACTTGTTCTGCAATATTGGCAAGATCTGCCATCATTAATTTTGTTACTTCCTCAAACACATCATTTTCCTATACATTTACATGCTCCATTGGAGCTTTTGTATCCTCCTATGGCATTTTTCCAACCTCAGGGCTTTCCTTGAGAGGTACACTAAAGGCTGGCCCAACTAATCTTGAATTTCTGGGAGGGTTCCCATGTTTTACATTTTCTACATGAAGAATAGTGTTAGCCTTCCATTTCTTGGAGCTTGGTGCTTCTTTTTCTGCCATTTTCTTTTAGCTTTTCCTTTCTTTAGTTCTTCCTTCTTCTTCTATGCCCTGGTTTTCATTAGGGTGCCAATAGGGACATCATCCTTAGAATCAGGAGAGGAACTCTCTTTATCGAAATGCTCTGCTTCAAAAGAACTAATATCAATAGTTTGCATGGCTACAGGAGGGTTTCCACCAGGGCTTGCATCAGAAGTTTAGGCACCAGGAGTGGCCCCAACATTGCTCCTTCTCCTCCCAACCCTATGAGGTTGAGGAAAAATCCCAGGTTGCAAATGTTTTGGTCTAATTTGATCAATACTCAAAAATTCTTCTCAAGAAATATTAAACACATCATGCAGAGACTTTTTAACTAATAATTTAACTAGACAATGGTGGGAAATGAAATTGTCCCTACCTTTTTGGGTCTTTGCTGCCATGATCGAAAGAAGATGAAATAACACGTTGGGCACATTCATTCTCCTTTCGTGCCTCCTGTGGTTCAGGAGCTTAAAAAGCAAGGAATTTAAATTCAACTGGAAACCTTCATAGGTAATATACTTTACAACATACACAACTGCTTGCCTCCATAGGTCGGGCATATAATTCCTCTTTGCACCTTGTCATTAGGTTCTGTAAATTCAGCCCTAGCTGACCTGACATCTCTGGCAGTAGGGTACTGTTCACCGTCGATAGACAACCTTGTAACTTCTACAATTATTTCCTTCATAGCTATGACTTCCAACCCATTCACCATGGCCTTTCCTTCAAACAATGTCTGAGAAAATTCCAAAGCAATATCTTTGTCAAAATCATTTAGCTTTAAGAAATAGTCTAGCCATTTACAGTTTCTAAACTCATCTAGGCAAATGCATCTTGTTGTAGTACATCATGAATCGTGGGTTCATTTCTGATTAACCCACCTCCCATTGTTTGCAATCAAACAGTTACTCTGTAAACTTCTTCTTCCTACAATGTTGTCAAATTTACAATGCTAGTGTCATTTGAATTTTACCTTTTGGCTTAAGATTATGATAGGAGAAATTAAAGCAATGGAGGAGTAATAAATGCAGGCTATGCTTAAGGAAAATGGTGGTGGTGGGATTGTCATTTCACAAATATGAGCCACCATCTCACTCAGAATTTGAATTGGCTCAATAACTTAAATTTTGTTGACATGAACCAGTACGGACAAACATACAGAAATGGCATCGAAACATCCCCCCCAACCTAAATTGGCACAAGTGTCCTCACCTGTGAGGTGGAATGTTGATTTGACAAGGGGAGGGAATAGTTACATGCTATGATGAACGTTCCATATTAATTCACAACAATTAAATAAATGCACTAAAAGACAATTAAGATGTAACAATTGATGTGCACATACCTGAATTCATGGAGAAAGTACCAGTCACTTTTCAAGAAATGAGTTGAGAAATTAATGAGAGCGGAGCAGAATGAGGTGGAATGGAACAAAGTGAAGTGAAATGATGGCAGTGAGGTGGAAGAGAGAGAAAGGTAGAATGAATGGGCGGATGGGTGAAGAAGTGGACCCCTGCAAGGTGGGAATCTTTATTATGAGAAGTTACATACCTTAATTAGCCGGAAGAGGAGACACTAGGTCCACTTCCTTCAGCTATAGGAAGTTTGGGTGCTGCATGCTGAGTGAATTGCTACAAGAACTCTTCCTTGGAATTTGGATTGTGATACAATCTCAGGCGATGACCATTCAATAGTAGCTTAAACCTGAAAGGGTCAATGGTAGTAAGCTGAACAACTCCATTTGAAAATACTTCAGCTACCTTTTATGGTCCAAGCGATCTTGTCTATAATTTTCCTACATTATCTTGATATCTTGAGCCATAGAGAAGTGCCCAATCTCCAGGCTAAAATTTCTTATCCTTGATGAATTTATCATGCCACTGTATTCATTGAGTCTACACTTCCTCTATGTGATGCAAAGCTACCTTCCTCATCTCATCCAAAGCATTCAACTGCATGATTCTATTTATTTTTTCTTTAGAAATATCCATGCCCAATTCTATTGCAGTCCTAAGAGTCTTATGCTAAAATTCAATGGGCATCATAGCTGTCTTTCCATACAATAGCTCAAATGGAAAGAATCATGTAGTTGTTTTCCAGGTGGTTCTGTAGGCCCAAACAACTTCTGGTAGCCTGCTTGCCCAATCCCTTTTATGGATAACCACTATTTTGGTCAGAATGGCTTCGAGTTCTTTGTTGGTCACCTCAACTTGGCCATTGGCCTAGGGGTGATAAGGAGTAGACTTCTTGTGCCTAATGTTGTACTCATTGATCAGTGTTGTAACAAGGGTGGAAGTGAATTGAGTCCCTTGATCAGTTACTATCTCTTTTGGAACCCCATACCGTGTGAAAATTTCCTCGTACATAAATTTTGCAACCTTGTTATCTCTTGCATGCATCATGGCCTTAACTTCTACCCAGTTAGTTACATAATAAGTGCATACCAAAATATAGGATTTAAATTTGGATGGAGGATCAATAGGTCCTACAAAATCTAGTCCCCACTTGTCAAATGGAGTGATTACTACTTGGGGTTAAAGTGATCTCATCAGATTTGGTTGGTTGACCCATCCTTTGGGATGTGTCACACTTCCTTGTATATCTCCCTCCATCCTTGTGGAGGGTTGGCCAATAATAAACCGTGTTCAAAATATTCATTGTTGTCCTCTTTACTGCAAAATGTCCTCAACAAGGTTCATTGTGACATACATGCAAAATATCAAATGACTCATCTTCTCTTACACATCTCCTCATGACCTGGTCAGGTCCAATGTAGAGAAAAAATCTGACAATCCATGAGAGAGGAAAAGATTTTTCAATGAGCACTTTCCTCTCTTTTGGAGAGAAGTGAGGAGGGACTCTCCATGTGACCAGAAAATTAGCTATGTCAACATACCAGGGTGTTTGCACATTGATGGAAAATAAGTTCTCATCGGGGAAAGAATCATCTATGACTTGATTTTCCTATGATGTGGTCAGCCTTGAAAGAAAATCAGCAACAACATTAGCCATCCTTGGTTTATCCACAATGGTTATGTCAAATTCCTGCATCAAAAATAACTATTTGGATAGCCTTCCTATAATAAGAGGTTTATTGATGAGATATCTAATGGCTGCATGATCGGTGTGCACAAAGATTTAGTATCTTGTTATGTAATGCCTGAATTTGTTTAGAGCATAGATCACTACTAACATTTCTTTTTCTATCATCGTATAGTTGAATTCAGCTCCTTGCAAATTCTTGCTGACAAAGTAAATGGCATCTTCAATAGCTCCTTCTTTCTGTCCTAGGACTACTACTATAGTATAATTTGATGCATCTATATGTATGTGAAAAGGAAACTCCAATTAGGTCTCTTGAGCATAGGAGCATGAGTCAAAGGTGTTTTCAAGTCAGAAAATGCCTTGTCACAGTCTGTTGTCCATTGGAACTCAACATCTTTAGTTAAGAGATTATACAATGGTGCTGCCGTTTTGATGAAGTATTTGATGAACCTCTTGTAATAATCCGCATGTCCTAAGAAAATCCTAACATCCTTTTGTTTTGCAAGGATAGGAAGATTGGTAATCACCTCAATCTTTGCAGGATCTACTGAAATTCCTTTATGAGAGATGTAGTGGCCAAGAACTACACCTTCCTGCATCATCATGAAGCACTTTTCACTATTTAAAGATAGATTGTGGTCTTCACATCTTTGTAGGACTCTCTTAATATTTCCCAATGCTTCATTGAAATCAAAACCATAAGTAGTGAAATCATCCATATAAATTTCCATGTAATCATGAGAGATGTCTAAAAATATGCTAATGAATTCCCTCTGAAAAGTTGTAGGTGCATTGCATAAGCCAAAGGGAAGTATTGAATAGGCATAGGTTCCCCAAGGATAGGTAAATGTATTCTTCTCCCGGTCCTCTGGTGCAATTTGGATCTGGTTGTAGCCACTGAATCCATCAAGAAAATAAAAGTACTGGTTTCTTGCAAGTGAGTCCAGAACTTGATCTATGAACAAGGGAAAATGGTCCTTTTTGGTGGCAGAGTTAAGTTCCCTGTAATCAATAAAAACTCGCCACTTCCCTCCTTTTTTGGGAACAATCACCAATGGGTACACCCATTGGCTATCTGAAATGGGGTAGATAAATCCTGCATAGCAATTTCTGCAGTTCCCCTTTTATTATTTCTCTCAATGTAGGGTTAATTATTCTTTGTGGCTACCTCACTGGTGTAAAATAATCTCTTATGTATATCCTATAAGTTCAAAGCTTAGGGTCCAATCCATTCGTATCATGATAGTCCCATACAAATGCATTTGGTGGGCCTTCAGTAAGTTTTCCAATGACAACTTCTATTCTTCACTCAATTTACTGTTGATATTCAGATGTTTCCCTTTTGACACTTGCACTTGTGTAGTTAAATCTACTATAGCTGAATCACTAATGCTTGGTACTTTAAGTTCATGTGGCAGTAATACATGAAACATACCTATAGTTGCAAGAATTTAGGTTGCAGGAAAGGCATCTATAGGACAAGCGATTGTAGGAAGAGCGGGCAAGAGTGCTTTCACTGTATCAACAAAATTAGATACATGAGAGGGTGATGTTTCCTCTACCCCATAAAGGTTATGAATTATGTTAGACAATACTTCATCTTCATCTTGAAGCTATAGGAAAGGACTTATGCTGAACATCATAAGTTGTGCCACAAAATTAACTTCCTTGGTCTCTTCACCAACATGTGGCCATACTGGATCATACTTATCATGAGATGGTTGAGTGGGAGGCTAGAGAACAATATTTTTTGTGCTCTTTCCATCATCAATGGTCATGTCTCCTATTCAACATCCAATATAAGCATCTACTATTACTAACCATGGTCTTCCAAGAATAATGGGGTACCCTCCTAGTGTGGCTTTAGGAGAAAGAATCATAAAATCTGCTGGGTACTCCCAAGAGTCTAGATTTACTTTTATATCTTCCACTATACCATCGGGCTTAATAGTAGAACTATCAACAAGCTGCAAGACATTAGGAGTAGATCTCATGCTTACAATATTTAGTTGTTGTAGGATGTCCTTAATCATCACATTTATTGCTACTCCCAAATCAATTAGAGCATTCTTTATCTGCATCCCATTTATAAAAAATCCTACGACAAGACTCCCTGGTTCATTATACTTGGGAACAATCACTTTCCCAAACATGATTCCAGCAAGCTGTCCCACCACATGAACTATAGTGGGGTCTTTCTTCTTCCTGCCCGACTTCTTAAGGCATGCTTCCTTGATTTCTTTGCCATATATGGGAACATATTTTATGTCTTGAAATAAAGGTATTTAGACACATATATGCTTCAAATGATCTAAGATGTCAAAATATATGTCCTCCTTTTCTTCCTTTTGTTTCACAGTTTCCAACCTCTGAGGAAATGGTGGTTCTAGCTCTATCTGCTTAACTAAAAGTGGTTTAGGATTTTTAGGTGCACTTGGATGAATGGGGACATTCAAAGGCTCCTCCTCTTCCAAAGGAATCTCAGTGATAATAGGTGTGGAAGGGGCTATCAAAGTAGTTCCTGAATGTAAACGAATGCCACTTACACTCACAATATATGCAGGGAGTTGATTTGGATTAGCAGAGTATACTGGCTACTGTTATGGTTTATTATTTGGGTTAGGTGTGGGCTAGGCTGGTAGCTGAGTAGGTTTAGGTGCATTTGAACTTGAATTAGCAGGAAGAGGCATTATAGAAGGTTGATGGGACTGAGAAGGTGGCTACATGTAATTGGTTGACTAGTTTGGCCATTGTTGTCCTCCCCTCCATTGAGATATTTGCTGCCAATTTCCTGGAGGTGGCTGCCAATTTCCTTGAAGCTGCTGTCAATTCCTCTAATGTTGTTGCCACTGGTGTGGAGAGTTTTTGTGATTAGACAAAGCATGTGGAGGTTTAATCAAAGTATCTGGTGGATATCCTCCATAATTGGATGGATATGGGGGTTGTCATTGATTACCAAATGAATAAGAATTGAAATATGGCCCAGTAAAAGATAGTGGATCTGGTGGCATACCCTGTCTTGGAGCCCATGGCCTCATTTGTGCAACATAGTAGACTTGATCATCATCACCCTAGATTGGCTTGAAATTGGGTACCATCTGCTTGCTTTCAACATTAGCTATCATCTTGCTTCTGCAGTCCTTCTTTTGTCTTTAATGAGGGCAATATTCTACCAACATTGCCTCAGCCTCCTATTGTTTCTTCTTTTCCTGGAGTGAATCTAGCTGAGTAGTCAGATTGTTTATGATGTCTTTCTTGAAGTCTGCTAGTAAGTGAGTAATATCCATCCTTGAAACTCCATTGGTAGATGAATTACCCATAGAAGATTGGTAAGCTCTTCCCTTCTTTGAAACTTCCCTAGAATAGTTCTCACATATCTTCTTGATATCCTCCCAAGGAACTTGGGTGATATCTCCTCCTCCCATCAGGTCTAAGGAATTTGTGCAGCTGTCATTAATTCCTCTCAAGAAAATCAGCTTTTGTGATTCTTCATTAAGTCTATGGTGTGGAGATTTCTGTAGGAAAAACAAAAAACTTGAAATATAATCTTCCAAGCTCTCATCCTCATTTTTTTGTATTCTATAAATGTCATCTCCTCTCATGTCACTGCCTCTACAATATTCTTTGTATTTCTCAAGGAAATTTGTCTTCATGTCCTCCCAAGTCTCCATAGTATCTCTGCCTAGGCTCATGAACCATCTTAATGCAACTTATTTCAAAGTGGTAGGGAATAGCTTAAGCCTATGGGTATCACTGGTATAGTCATAACTTTTGCAGAGTATATCAAACTCAAACAAGAATGTATCAGGATCTTCTACGACAAGTCCATAAAACTTAGGAAGGACTGAAGTAAGGATATTCTTGAGGTTGTCTACTTCATTATGATGAGAAATGGGGAAAGGAAAATATGGTCAATTAGGTCTGTTAGATCCATTTCCATTTGCATCCCCCATGCATGCCTAATGAAGTTCCGAAGCAAAAGGGTCTTCAAATAGATTTTGATCTTACGAGGAAACTTCAAAATTGGCTAGATCTGGAAATGTATCAACAAAGAGTTGTGGCTCTTCTTCTTCTTCATTTTTTGGTAGGTTCTGATACTCAACTGTTTGGAATAGATCAGGATTGTTAGGAAGGAATCTCCCATGAGCATCTCTTCTTCTTTCTCTATGAATACAGTATCAATTCACTATCAACCAACTTACACAAAGAATTGGTAGAAGAATAGGGGGTCATAACTCTTCTAAATGAGGGGTATACTAAGAATTTTTTTCCAAAAACACTACAACAAGGAAAAATATCAATGAATCCAATGAAATTCCTAGTTTGACACCATCCCCAACAATGACACCAAATATGTTGGCCTCCTATAATATTTTAACAACTAAGCCTTTCCAACCATGATTCAGAGATTAGACATCTAACCTGAATATCTATCTCAATCACCATGAAGGTTTATTTAAATTTTCAATCCAAAGATGTAAATTTGAAATGGGTTAGCACTGTATGTGCACTGGGAATCCAAAGTAGCCATATTCATCCTACAACTAAGAAATACATAATATTGAAAGTAAATTGCTTGGAAGGAAATAACATAAATGTTGAACATCAACCAATAACTAGGCTAAACTGAAATCCATGACATAAATGAAAATTTGAGTCAAAAAATATGAAACTACTCTATTTGCTTTGGCTACAACAACAATCACAAAATGAAATTCTAGTGGCTGCAGGAACAATCAGTGCCAAATTCTTAACTAATAACTGAATAGAAAATAACAACTAAACTAAACTACCTAAAGGATGAAATACTCACCAAGTGGGCCCACTTGGATAAGTATTCCCTAAAACTAAGATAGACTCAGATGCATGAACTTATAACTTCATCTCATTTATTGGAAAACAAGAGTACAAATGAGAAACATGACTGTATTATTGAAAAGATCAAGAGTGCGATTACATCAAATTAAACAATCTTCTATCTCCTATCTGAGGGCTCAAAAGGAACATTAGAGCCTTATTTAAACACATAGCAAGGCGGTCAACTCCAGTAGATACAAAGGATGCCACATTATGAAACGTAAAAAAAAGAGAAGAGGTGACTACGTATGCACAAAATATTTCAAGCATGTTTTCCTTAACGTAATCTAGGACAACAATAATGCCTAAGCTTGCTCAACAACATTTAAGACCACTACAAGGCGGTTACAATTTTATTTGCATGAGGAATATCTAGTCACCAAGAGTCTTCCCTCCATTAAATGACCACCTTGTTGACCAATATGGCAGATGCCCAACTAGAGGAATCTTCTTGACTTACAAGCCTCTAATTATTTGCATGACAATGTTAATATGCACAACAACTACATATCCATAATCATCTTAAGATACATTTATTAATCACATGCAAAATTAACATAGTTAGTTCATATAGCATGTAAATATCATTTGAAAGTTATGAAGATAAGTTCATGTCCAAATCTATGGTTTCAAGCAAATATTATTAAAAGATCAACTCCCAAGTATCAAAGTCTCATGACAAATGTAGGAAATAGACAACCCTATCAATAATTAAACCATAAAATAGACTCATCACATCTAGTGAGAACAAAGAGGGGCAACAACCCATAGCTTCTGCTATAAATACTCAAAAATATTCTTTGAAAGTGCCTTTATAAAAATATTTTTAATTTGATTCTTTGTATAATTTGACCTCATGTTTTGCAAATTTCTCTCTTAAAAAATGCTATTGGATTGAGATGTGTTTAGTCCTTGAATACATTACCAAATTCTTAGAAATGTTAATAGCAGTTATATTGTCACACAGTATAGGAACAGGTTCATCATAATTCACTTTCACATCCATTAAGGTCTTCTTCATCCAAAGCACCTCAGTGCAACAAGATTCTGCAACAATTTATTCTACTTTTGTAGTGGACAAAGACACAAAATCTTGATTTTTACTAAACCAAGAGACCAATCTGTCTCCCAAAAAGAATGCACTTCCACTTGTACTTATATGGTCATCAACACAACCCACCCAATCAACATATTTATAAGCACAAAGAGAATTTTTCATCCTTTTTATACCATAGACCATACTCTAGAGTACCCTTTAGGTATTTGAAAATCCTCTTTACAAATTTTTCATGATATTGCTTAGGATTGGCTTGAAATTTGGCAACCAAACATACCATATGTAGGGCATCCCTTATGTGAGGGATCGGTTCAAGCACCATATGTTCTATAGTAATTATAGGCATTGTAACATACTATTATTTGAAAATAGAGCATTGTAGCACACCAAGTCATCTCATACATTAAGATAACATGCACAAGATATGTCCACAAATATGTATGAACAAATTTTTTCTTCTGGAGGAATGAAAGCCTACAACATTGCTTTACTAAGCTAGATCAAAACACTTTCACTGATATCATCCACCTAAGAGGGTATACAGACTTGAAAACTTGGATATGATATCTTCACATTATTATTATCTTGACTCCTGGACCGTAGGGCCAAAATTGGTTCTATAGAGATATGCGGACCAAAACATTTTGACATTGCTAGAAATAATGCATAGTGAATGTCTTGGAATTTTTTTTGAAACTTTTATCTTTATGTGGGGTACACAAAATTGGAATGAATATCAATTAGAATAAGCATACCAACCCTCACACACTATCTACCTCCAAATTTCATTTATGTACAACAGATCTACATATTGACTGATCTAATTGAAATCCCTTTTCAAGTTGAAGACTTCAACACCTTTTTCTTTTTAGGGGGAAATAAGGTTCTGCAAGAGACATTTCTCCTTGAGATAATTCTCTTTCTCAGTTTGTCTAATCTTGTGCAAACTGTACAAGGGTAGTGTTAGAGAGGGGGACCAACCATTGCAAATCCCTAGGTCATGAAGGGCCGAGGGCAGCAGGCTGCCCTAACTTACCTAAGTTTAAGGAAATGTTAGGAAAGGAAGTATGAGAATGATGAGGACTATAAGGTCCTTCGACCACCTTGCAAACCTGAGAGTTGAAAGGAGACTAGGTGAGTCAATTTTTTAGGATCAAATTTGTGTCTTAGATAGCTCTCTATCAGAGGATAAAAGCGTGGTTCTGGGATGATAGCACGACATGCTGGCATCTCTTAGGTGTGTTGGTGTTCGTACGGGCAGAGAACTAGGAAGACACGGTCTAACCTCTGAAAAAAACTAACAACCTAGTTTTTAGTTTCTATGGGAGAAAAATAACACTATGAAATACAAAACATATAAACAAATTTCATAAAACAAGTATATTACCGCAAGGGTGATGAAGACGATCTCACACAATAACTTGTTTTCCAGCTTGCTTAAAGATGTCTCCACTTACACACAAAAAAGAGGGAAAATGTTGGGGGTTATTTAGGGGCAGACATTTTATTGTTTCCACCTGCATAGACATCCAAGTTTGTAATGATGTAGAAATAATGTGATAAAGAAGGAAATATAAGTGAAGTACACAAAACACTCCAAAACAGTAATGTGCTAACTCAACCAAGTAATAGAGAAGATGTGTGAGATGCTTACCACCTCTACCCAAAGCTCTCAAGGATAGTGGGGGAGAAAATGAGAGGAACTCAAACCTCTATTTCAATGGTGTTGTCCTATGCTTGTTGTATTGAAGTGATGGAGTAATGGACTTGTTGCTATGGAGTGCAAGATGCTACTTCAATGCTTGAAATGCTAAGATCTTGTGGATGAATTTGTCTCAAGATGGTGAAGAGATGAAGATGAAAGATGGAATAGTGAATATGAAGAAGAGAGAAGAAGAAAAAACCATATTTGGGTTGGCTAGCCAAAGGGAGACGTTACAATTTGAATTCCAATAGGAAATGTAACGCCTCTATAGGCTCTAGACGCAAGAATTTTCTAGGGATGTAAGTGCTCCACGTGGACATTTGTGCATCATGCAGGTGTCCTCGATAGTAACGCCTCTATCGACACTCAAAATAGGCACCAAGTGGATGGAGGACAATAGGCTTATGTGGAATTAAGCCTTTGAATTTGGTTTTCTAAAGTGGAGAGGGGTGAAAATTTGCTCCTATAAATTTTCCCCCCACTTTAGCGTGCACGAATATTAGTGAGTGATTTAGTAAAGTAGATCGAGAAAGTAATAGGGTTAGAAAAGTATACCTGAACCATCAAGGAAGTAGATCACGGTCTGGAAAACCCAAGTGCGGGATAGGAAAAGGACTTCATAGCTCAACAAAACTATGAAGTTGAAGAATGAAAGTGCCTTACAGGACTGCAGACCTACAAGAGAGGTATCCTCCAAGAACTCTCACATGAAGGAAACAAAGGAAAGCACCTTATAGATCCACAAACATGTAAGGAAGTTGTCCCCCAAAAACTCTCACATGAAGGAGATGCATTGTTCAAAAGGTGGTGCCTTCTTTCTCAAATCGATTCATCATCAAGGGATCCTTTTGAAAGATGTTAAATTCATCATGAAATTCAAAAGGAAGGAAAATAGGACATGACCCTATGTGTGGGGAAAATCAAAGGTGTTCCCTCTTTGGAGGGTGGTTCTCAAGTCCTTTCTTTACGAACTCGTGATGAAGGAAACATGTCCCGTTAGGGTTTCAAGTTGAGAATGCAATTATAACAGAGAAGTGTGTATGAAGAATCTTGAAAAAAGATTCATTGGAAATGAATGCATTTTATAAAGATACAAATAATTTAGAAGTGGCATTGTCACAAATTAGAGGGACAACTCGAGTAAACACGAGAGAAAGATAAAGGCAAAGCAAAAAGGAGAGAGAACATGGATAAAGGGCACAGGGGGATCTGGTTTTGTGGGGTCAGTTTTGCACTTTATTATATAAATAGTGGGTAACCATGGTGTAAGGGTGAAGGATCATCAATCCCCAACCAGATCAGGAAGAAAGCACAGAAGACAAAGTAAAAATAAAAAACTTGGTCAACATGGAAGGAAGCCTAAATGCTCCCAATGCTTTGCATCATCCCCAATTTATCGAAAGTCAATCACAAACATGGAATAATGATGATACAAATAGAAGAAGGTTTAAAAAAAAAATTCCATTCCTGTATCCAAGCACCAATAGGGGTGACGACGGTCATCCAGGCACACATAACACAATTACGGGGGAAACACATCACAAAACACACACATCTAATCTAAAGACTAACAAGGGGTCTCCCCCTAACACTGATCAACCATGAGGTCATCAACCTCCCAATCTAGATCATCATAGTGGGAAGGAGAATGAGCCTACAATAGTGTAATGTTAAGAGGAGGAGCTTCCAACCCTCTCGCAACAAGGGCTAAGGAAGAAGGACCTGCGAGGTCTCCGTCGCTCAACTCTTGTGGGTCCAGGGTCAATGACTTGGAAAAGATCGTTGACAAGATCAAAACTTCATCCATTGAGTTAAACATGAACTTAATGGGAGTTACATGTTTTACCTCAGTGGATGGAGGATTTTGCACTTGAGTTTCACCGCTAAGATCATTAAGAGATTTGGGGGCTGTGACAAACTTGGGAGAGGCTAGGAATGGTTCCATCACTAGGACATAAAAAGTCAATATGGGACTACCTTTTGGGGAAGGTTGGCTCCTCTTACTTCCTACGTTGATGGAGGGACCACTCTCTACCTTCTTTTTCATTGAAGGAGGTGAACTCCCCACAAATGAGGCAAGAAAGGTAGAAGGAGAGGGGGAAGGAGCAAAAATAGATACAACCAAAGTGTTAATCATATCTACAATCTTCGAGAAAGGCGCGACATCCAAAAAAAATGTCCATAAAGGCAACTCCACTAAAGGAGTGATGAAAACCTACACCCTTCTAGGTGCATGCGCACTCGTAGCAGAAGCCAAAATTGATATAGAGATAGTTGGGATAGAAGAGAAAGAGGAGGACATGAAAAGAGGTCCTAATACATGAGCGGTCATCTCCTCTTCCTTCTTCTATGAGGTATCTTTCTTAGCCAGAAGAGCCTTTTGACAACGCTTGCACTTGTGTGCAAGGTAGTTCTTGTGACTCTTCAAACTAGAGGTTGGAGGTTGTGAAGGAACTAAAGGCTTCACCTCAACCATGGGAGTATCCTTCATTGTTGTTTCCATTAGAGGGATAGAATCTTGAATGGGAGCAGGATGGATAGGTTCAAAAATAACAAGAGAAATTGACTCCGACGCCTCAGTGGCAGGCTCCTTCCCATTCCCTGCTTTAGGGGTGGAAATAGTGAGAGGCTGCAAGGAAAATTCTCTTCATGAGCCTTTCTTCCTACCATATAATAACACCAAGGTCTAGGAGGTTGGGTAGGGAGATCCAATATATTGATCTTGGGTCTATGCCAAGTAGGCACCATCAGACTCAATGGATAGAGACTGGGTTTAGTCATCCAATACTCCTCCCAAGAAAGGGGAGTGGATGAGGTAGCCCAAGAAGGAGGAAGATTCTCCTTTCCCTTTTGAGAAGAGGAGGCAATTGGCTGCTTTGCTTAAGGAAGGGTCAACTTTGACTTTGCCTTGCCTCCAACATTATACTTCACATAGCTCTTGTAAATTAGGATCGTTCTTGGTGGAAGAAGATTGATTGGAGCAGGCTAAAAGTGATCAAACTAATATCCCCCATGAGACACCATGGGATAGTATCCAATATCATGCACTATGTGCATGACACCTTCATGGGAAATATTAACACTTATGGATTATAGAGGCAATACCATTCATGGAAGCCAACCAAGGTATACCTAGCTTCACCCTGAATATGTCTGATTCGAGAATAACATCTAAAATGGTGTCTACATTCCTAGGTCCAACTAGGACAGACAAAGTTATCGATCCATATGGTTTAAGAGAAAGGCCTTCATGTGTTCGGATGATGGAATTTGTTTTTTCATAGGGAGTTTAAGAATAGAGTCCCCTTTATGATGAAATTTACTCTACTCGCGAGGTCAACTAGGACCCTCGTCACAATGTTTCCATTGAGGCAAGCAAGAATGTATAGAAAAGAAGGTTTTTCATTCACTAGTACATCTTGCAAATTGAAATTTATATCCGGTGAAATGGTTGCAAGATGAGGAGTAACAATAACCATGTTAACATAGGTCTCAGGTTGAGAAACAAAATCAGAGGGATTGATAATCATGTTAGCAGAATGTGATGGAAATGGGTCAGTGTATATCTATAATTCACTATTAGCTTTTTCCATAGATTTTTTTGTATTATATTTGTTCCCATCAAGATGAATAGTACCATCCTTGATGCGATCCTGTATCTCATGACATAGGTGCATGCAACGTTCGGTATCATGTCCGTTGACTTGATGGTACTGACAATAGGTGTTTGCTTCATACCAACTAGGGTAAGGTTCCCTAATAGGTTTAGGGCTTGGAAAGTTAATGATATTATCCTTCAACAAATTTTGTAAGATGGAGGAATAAGATTCTGATAACTTTGTGAATTTTCGGTCGCATCTGAGGCCATTGTTATCCACATCGGCTACCATATTTGCAATGACTTTCCCTTTTCTAGAGATTGATATGATGGAATTCCCTTTGGAATGTGAGCGTGAGGAAGGTCCCCCAAACTAAACCATCATTTTCTAATATTCTCATAAGGCCGCACATAAATGCGCGAAAGAAGGGTACTTCATAAGGGAAAACTTCTCTTGCCAAGACCTTTGTAATTTCCCTATGAACACCTTCTACACATTGGAGTCTGATAACAGGTATGATATTTATGGAAAGAGCACCTAATAGCACACTATGAAATCAGTAATATTCTCATTATCCCCTTGTTTACATTGAACAAGGTCAAAGAAGGTCATCTTAGGCCCGATGTTGGCTTCAAATTGTCACAAGAACTAGTTCAGAAGATGATTGAATGAAAATATGGAATTTTCAGGCAAGGAACAATACCACTTGAGTGATGTGTCTTTGAGAGATCGAGGGAATTTTTTTTCCATCAATGCATCATGATGGAAGAAATCTATGCACAAGGCCTTAAAGGTAGAAACGTTTCTACGGGTTCCCTTTGTAGCCATCTTTATCAAATTTAGGAAGCTCCATCCCTTGTGGGAAAAGAGTGTTTAAATTTGCTACCAAAAATGGGCTATGTAGGAAGAAGGGCTGGAAGATAGGATGGGCCAAAGCTTGGGAAAGGTTCACCAGCTAGTTCTACATCTTCCCCATATTTTGAAGAAGGGTATTCGAAATTGGGTCATTAGAAGACATAGGTCCAGTGGAACCGCTACTAGAGCCACCACCAAAATCGCTATCGTGATTACCATCAGAGCCACCATTGATTCCACCACCACTGATGTGACCTCTGCCAGAGCCACTGCCACTTCCAAAGCCATCACCATGACCTCCTTCAGAACCATTCCTGCCATTTCCACCTTCGTTACCAAATTTACCACTACGAAAGCCTCCACCAACCATCCTTCCAAATCCCCCACCACCGGGGACAACAAGAGGGGGGAAGTGGAAACCCAGAGGGTTTCTATTTATTTTGATAGTTTCAAAATTTTTAGAAGCAGTAGGGATATTGATGGAAGGGACCGTGTTGACCATGTACTTGGATGTGAAAGGCATCAACACTCCTAGATACCTCTCATGTTCCTCAAAGGGAACACCTCATATCATGCTACCATGGTTCAAAGGGGCACATGCTTTAGTTAGAAAAATAATACTAGCCAGGAGTTCAATGCCTGTTCAAAATTTTCCTACCATATACTTTATTTGGCTAATAACTTTAGTAGCCCTAGCCAGCTTCGGGTTTTTCTCTAGGTGATTTTTAAAAGCACCCAACCCTTTGCTCAGACTAGCAACATATTTGAAGGGAATGTAGATGGATTCATCCTCATCAATGGAAGATGATGTAGGTGACACAAGAGGAGTAGGGATGCGGTTAGTTTCATCGAAGAATCTAGACTTGCCCCGTGACACCTTCTCTTGCATAGAAACACCAACCGCAGAAATGGAGAAAAGACTAGAAATGAAAATAGAAGAGACCTTTGTCTTCTCCATCGAAAGGTGTCATATAATTATCCTAACAATATACTATTGGAAACATGTGCCAATATCTTGCTGACTTGAACCTCCTGAAAGAGAAAATTGATGAGGCACCTAAGATATCTTTCTGACGAGCTGTTTAGTCCTGAAGGCTTGAAGTGTTCAGGTTGGTGTGACATGTTGGTCTTGCCAAAGAGAACCATCAGAGTAACTTGAAATTTCAGTGTAAGTTCTTTGTTTCATATTGACAGTAGTTATCTGGCCGATGAGGTTAGTTGGTGAGATTCTTTCCAATCTGTGGAATGTATACGAAGTAGCCTGGATGAGTTTCGGTATGACTCTGTCCAATGTTCGGATCAGGGTGACATTGGTCATCGGGATGACATTTGTCTTTGGGTAGACTTGTGAATGTTTAATTAATTGTGTTAGTATGGCCGATAGGTTTGAAAGGTGTAAGTCTTTCCGATGAATAGATGGTCGGGCTGACATGAGACTTCAAAATGTATCTTACCAACAGTGGATCTCTGGCCGATGTTATCTATTCAGTGTGAGTCTGGATGATAATGCTTGGTCGGTGTGAAATGTTATATCAGGTTGAATTCTCAATGTTGAACCAATAGTAGAAGTTCGACTGATGGGGTATGGTCGACGTAAGTCTTGTCAATGGTTCTTCATCAGTATCAAGTATGACTTTAGCCCAACTTTGAGATCCCCGTCTGATGGTTAAAGTCCAACCGATGGATTGGGATCGGGGTGAGTCTTGCCAAAGATACTTTTTCAGTTGAACATGGTCCATCGATATGAGTTCTCAGGATTGGTCCGATGGTGTTGGTCACGTCGATGTACTTCATTGGTGTGACTCCTACCGATGAAAGTTTTCGAATTGCAGTGAGTTGAAGACCATCAGGGTGACTTGTGAACTCGATGAGACTTGTTGATCTCACCCCGATAGTGTTGTTCTCGCGGATGGTTTGTTCTAGTTGGTCTTCAGTGTGACTCTT
The DNA here is from genome assembly GCA_007115665.2 of Sequoiadendron giganteum. NCBI lineage: Eukaryota > Viridiplantae > Streptophyta > Pinopsida > Cupressales > Cupressaceae > Sequoiadendron > Sequoiadendron giganteum. The sequence continues at coordinate 558,861,945 of CM021105.1, forward strand.
GGTGAAGTTCATGGTCATGATGGTTCTCTTGGTACATCAAAGAAACTTGATCTATCAGTTAGAATTTCTAGTTTGTCATTGATAGTGTTGGTCATGCCGATGGGCTTAGAGGTGGACCATGGTTGACCATTGCAAACTACCGAGTTGTACAATGGAGCGGTAACTTGCTCGCCTCACATCATTGTTGTGAATTGAATGGGAAAGTTGTCTCTTCGATATGGAAACTGTTCATAACTAGAAAGAATGATTGTTGATCTATAGGGAAACTGAACAAACGGTTTTGTACGGAAAATGAACTAATCAATGGCTCGGCTGATTGAGGGGTTCAGTATAGAATTTTCCATGTGAGTGTTCTTCATTGTATGTTGATAAGAATTGTAATAGGGAGAATTCTACATGACAAGAAGAGAAGAATGTAAACCTGTGAAGGCCAAAGAGGTTGGGTTGGCTGAGAGGCTGGCTGGGAGAGAGTCAACTGGTGAGATGAGATGAATCTACAATGTGTTCTATGTGAGGGTGCTGTAACAGTGTGAGGATTCTGAACAATGTTGTTTCCTGTATTCTCTAGATGGAAAAGATGTAAAATTCTGTGTAAAGGGTATGAGCCTGAGATTGTATTGTAACTCTATTTGTTGCTAAATAATGCCACAGATTGATCTTTTGGAGTGTGGGGTTTTTTACCCAAAAGGGTTTTCCCTATGTAAATCTATGTGTTCATTTATTTGTCTTCCATGTTGTTTGATTTTGTAATTTGAATCTATGCATAGTGTTAAATTTGGTTATGTCTGCATGTTCTTTTCTTAGGAGGGTCAATGTGGGAAATCAACTATGCTAGTTTCCACTTTATGGCATAATAGTGTGTGTCTTTGAGGCAATTTGAAGAAATTAAAATCACCAGAGGCACTACTATTCTTAGATGTTTCTTTCTGAGATGACCCAATTTTCCTAACAAGTGGTATCAGAGCCTTCTTTTGGTTGCTAGTTCTAGGTGTTTCTCTTGTGAAGATTTCTTAGTCTGTCTTGTTTGAAAAAATCTAGAGGAATCGTCTGGTATATTGATTCTTTGGTGAGTAAAATTCCTTTCTCTTTTGAGACAATGCGCATCATGAAAGAAATTCAAGATGGAGAAATTGGATTTGATCATATTGTAATGATGTGATTTGAGGCTCCTAGTTGGTAGCGAATGATCCCGATGCAAGGGGTGTGTGTTTATGCTTATGGTTGTTATGCAATAGAGTGTGGTTCATATTGGGTGTCTATGTGAGAGGCTCCCTGATGGTATGGAAATACTTTGGTTGTTTTTCAGCAATGGAGTATTGTGCTTATGCTGGGTGTTTTGACTTAGCATTCAAGGCGTTGTTCTCTATTACCCTGATTGCATGAAGGCTATGAAGTTGGTCTTTGGGTGGTCTAAAAACTTTTGAATAGCTTGGCTCTCTCGAATGCATGTGCATGCTTGTGGTTCTAGAATTGGTCTAGAATGGGCATGGAATTCTTGTACTACTTGTACCTTTTACTTGCATGTCTCTGATTTATGTTCTTTGGTTTTGAAGGTTTTTTATAGATTTTCCTAAAAATTCTATGGTGATGAATATTCATGTTAGTTCATTGTTCTGGTTAACCGAGATGGTTGTGTGCAGACTCTTGAGTCATCCAGATGTGTAGTGGATATGGATGTGCATGGGTGTTTTATAAACATGATGGTTTTGCAGGTTTTGCACGGTCAAGAAAAATTTGTGGCTTTGTGGAGTTGTTGATAAAACTATTTTCTAGACCTTGGCTATATGGGGTGTTTTTGGATGAGATTGTTGTAGTTCCACATGCAAGTGCTACTTGCTAGTTTCCTCTACTATGGTGCTTGAGTTGTGGACATGTTTGGAAAATCAGATTTGGTTTTGATCTGGTATTTGAGTCAAGTTGTCTACATTTCTATTCTCTTTGAGATCTTAGTGTTGTTGTTTCCAGTGTGATGATGGGTTTGCAGTTTTGTTGTGATTGATCTTTGAGTTATGCAGTTGGTGGATTAGCTACCCATTGGCTGCAATGAGATAACTTGAAAGTGGACTATCAATATCCATGAGTTTGATTCAGTGTTGGTGCATATCTATTAGCTGGCCTTGTCTGTGGTCACTTGTGCATTAGTGTGATTGCTTATGGATGTGAGGAAGGATGGAATTGATTACCTAAATAGTCGATTATGGGGACCTGTAGCGTGTGCATCATGATGTCATGGAGAGCTTGATATGCATTTTTAGTATAAGCTTTTGACAGTAATGGTGTGGTCTATGTGGTTTGGAGATCTTGGTGCTGCTTGGCATTGTTTTCAGATGGACATGTTGTTGGTTATACTTGGAGGTTTTTGAGATCAATAGATGTTTGGTCATGATGCTTGGAAAGCTTGGATGGCATGGTTCAGTAGGAGCTTTAGCAGTGATTATGGTGGTGCTTGATAGGTGATGTTGGTTTAGAGTTGTGGCATGGAGCACTACTCTTGAGACCATGGTGAAGTCACATGGACCATGGTATCTCCTAAGGGGGATGTGTAGATCATAGTATACTGATAATTTCTTTTTTCAAATGTTTGGAGCTTTGACAATGGTCTGGAGTTTCTCATTGTTTTGGGTACAAAGGTCATATGCTTGAGAACTTCATGTTAAGTGTAGTAATGCAGATTGGAGTTTAACATGAGATGATCAGTTGTAGGTATTCATGGATACATGGAGAATAGGGTGAGGTTGTGATTCTTTTGAGAAAGGTTTTGATTTCAATAGAAGTTTTGAGTAGCCTACACCTTGGTTGGACGTGAGTTCAACAAAGACCAATGAGGAGATTTCCCTTGGATGAGTCATGGTGGCTTGTATATCTTGGAGGAGCATTCTCTTTTCCCACTCTTGGTCTTCTCGGTAGTGAAGTCTATTTAGAGGTATTTTCCCATTGTATCTTTGAGATGTGTTTGATGCTTTCCTTCATGATATGGATCTTGAATTTTTGTTTAATGGTTCTCGAGGATTCATAGTGGAAGATGGACAACATGGTTAATCTCCTCAAGATTTTATGTGATATCATTTATTTATGAGAATTGGTATGGATATGCTTTATGGACCGATTACTTGAGATGGGAATGAGGTAGTTTGATCTTCTATGAGAGGCTTACATCCATGATTGATTACATTTTACATATGTTAAGTTTGACCTTGGTGGTTGAATGGTTGGGTGTTGTTATGGATTTTTCTTTGGGATGTGAAGGAGATCATACTTGACACAACTAACTTGTAGAGGTGTATGTAGGAGGATGTTCTATAGGTATATGTTGTGTAGAGTTTCTCTCTTTGGACTTGGTTGTCTTCCTGGAAGTTTGATTTCATTATTAAATTGGTTTGAGATTTGGCCAGAGATTTTTTTTCACTCAATTTTTTGAGTGGTAGCTTGGAGGTTCTTTATCTCTTTTCTATGTTGGGTGTGAAGAACTTGGAAGAGCTCTGGAAGACTTTTGAGAGAAATGATTCTTGTAGTAGTTGGTTTAAGGTTGTGTATATCATTATGGATATTTACTTGGTACTAAATGGTTACATTTTCTGTGTTGTTATTGGTAGAATCGCTATTCCTTTGATCTTTTAGTTATGGCATTACCTGTGCAGTGGGAGTTTCTAGTTGTGCTTTGTCTTCTTGACTAGTTTTTACATGGAGATTGTATCTGCAGTTGATGGGTTTGCTATGCTGCTAGCATGATTTTACTAATGTGGATACCTTAGAGGTATGAGAGATTTGATGGAATAAAATGAGTTGTGGGTGCTATTTTTAGTCATGTGGGTTGATCAGTTGGATGGAAGCAGTCATGTTTCTTGTTGATATTCTAGCTGATGTTCTATCTTGTTTCTGGAGAATGTCTTCTCATAGTTGTGTTCTGGTTTGGGATTTTTGAAGTTGATGTTGTTTGTGCTTTTGTATGGTTTGTTGTTGCTTCTCTGGAGTGGTCAATAAGATCTTCATCAAAGTGGGAGATTTTTGGAAACATGTGCCTCAATCTTGTTGACCTGGACCTCCTGAAAGACAAAATTGATGAGACACCTGAGATATCCTAATTAAGAGTTTCTTAGTCTTGAAGGATTGAAGTGTTCAGATCAGTGTGACATGTGATTAGTCTTGCCTAAGAGAACTATCAGAGTGACTTGAAATATCATTGTAAGTTATCTATTTCATATTGACAATAGTTATTTGGCCGATGAGGTTCGTCGGTGAGACTCTTGCCGATCTGAGGAATGTATGTGAAGTAGCCTGGATGAGTTTTGGTATGACTCTATCCAATGTTCGGATCAGGGTGACATTGGTTGTTGGGATGAAATTGGTCTTCGGGTAGACCTACAAATGTTGAATCGACTTTGTTAGTCTAGCTGATAGGTCTGATCGGTGTAAGTCTTGTTGATGAACAGATGGTTGGGTTGACATGAGACTTCAAAATGTATCTTACTAATAGTGGATCTCTGGCCGATGTGATTTTTTCGGTGTGAGTTTGGATAGCCGTGCTTGGTCGGTGTGAAATGGTCTATCGGGTTGAATTCTCAATGTTGGACCGATAGTAGAAGTCTGACCAATGGGGTATGGTCGGCGTAAGTCTTGTCGATGGTTCTAGTCTGACTGATGGATTGGGATTGGGGTGAGTCTTTCCGAAGATACTTTTTCAATCTGACATGGTCTGTTGGGATGAGTTCGGTGTGACTCCTACCGATGAAAGGTTCTGAACTACAATGAGCTGAAGACCATCAAGGTGACTTGTGAACTTGATGTGACTTGTTGATCTCACCCCAATAGAGTTGTTCTTGCTGATGGTCTATTCTAGTTGGTCTTCAGTGTGACTCTTGGTGAAGTTTGTGCTCATGATAGTTCTCTTGGGACATTAGAGAATCTTGATCTATCATTTGGAATTTCTAGTCTGTCGTCGATAGTGTTGGTCATGCCAATGGGAATAAAGGTGGACCATGGTTGACCATTGCAAACTGTTGAGTTGTATGATGGAGTGGTAAATTTCTCACTTCACATCATTGTTGTGAAGGAAATGAGCAAGTTGTCTCTTTGATATGGAAACTGTTCATAACTAGCAAGAACTACTGTTGATTTTTGGGGAAATTGAACAAACAATTTTGTACGGAAAATGAATTGTTCAATGGCTCGGCTGATTGAGGGGTTAGATATGGAATTTTCCATGTGAGTGTTCTTCACTGTATGATGATAAGCATTGCAATAGGGAAAATTCTATGTGACAGGAAGAGAAGAATGTAAACTTATGAATGTCGAAGAGGTTGGGTTTTTTGAGAGGCTGGCTGGGAGAGAGTCAACTGGTGAGATGAGATGAATCTACACTATGTGCTATGTGAGGGTGATGTAACAGTGTGAGGATTCTAAAAAATGTTGTTGCTTATATTCTCTAGATGGATAAGATGTTAAAGTCTATGTAAAGGCTATGAGCTTGATATTGTATTGTAACTTTGTTTGTTTCTGAATAATACAATGGTTCGATCTTTTGGAGTGTGGGATTTTTTACCCGAAAGGGTTTTCCCCACGTAAATCTATGTGTTCATTTATTTATCTTCCATGTTGTTTGATTCTATAATTTGAATCTATGCATAGTATTGAATCTCGTTATGTCTGCATGTGCTTTTCTCAGAAGGGTCAATGTGGGAAATCAACTATGGAAGTTTCCACTTTATGGCATAGTAATACGTGTCTTTGAGGCAATTTGAAGAAATTAAAATCACCGGAGGCACTGCTGTTATTTTATGTTTCTTTTTGAGATGACCAAATTTCCCTAACATATAACTAGAGGTCATGGACTAGGTTGTGATGCTCATAAAATTTCACAACATGCAGGAGTACAATCGATCAAAGGGTATAAGAGGAAAAGCTCAGAACATCAAAAAATGAGTAGACATTTGTTTATGTCGGGTTCACCAAAAATGTAAGAGAGGGGTACCAACCACTGCAAGGTTCTTGGTAACAAAGGGACAAGAGTAGCAGGCTACCCTAACTTACCTTAGTTTAAGGAAATGTTAGGAAAGGCAGGATTATAATGATGAGGACTATAAGGTCCTTCGATCACCCTGCAAACTTGAGAGTTGAAAGGAGACTAGGTGAGTCAGATTTTTAGGACCAACTCTATGTCTCAGATAGCTCTTTGTAAGAGGATAGAAGTGCAGTTCTGGGATGGTGTTCGTATGGGAAGAGAACCAGGAAGACAAGTGTAACCTCTCAAAATTGAACTAACAACCTAGTTTCTAATTTCTATGGGAGAAAAATAACACTATGAAATACGAAACATATAAATAGATGTGATAAAACAAGTATATTACCGTAAGAGTGACAAAAATGATTTCACACAATAACTTGTTTTCCATGTTTCTCCAAGATATCTCCACCTACACACAAAAAAGAGGGAAAATGTTGGGGGGATGTTTAGGGGTCTGCCTTAGTCAGACCCCCATTTAAGTGTTTCCACCTCCATGGAAAACCAAGTTTGCAACAATGTATAAATAATGTGATAAAGAAGGAAATACAAGTGAAGTACGCAAAACACTCCAAAATAGTAATGTGCTAACTCAACCAAGTAATAGAGAAGATGAGTGAGGTTATTACCACCTTTTCCCAAAGCGTTCAAGGTTAGTGGGGGAGAAAATGAGAGGAACTAAAGCCTCCGCTGCAATGGTGTTGTCATACACTTGCTCTATTGAAGTGATGGAGTGATGGACTTGCTACTATGGAGTGCAAGATGTTGCTTCAATGCTTGAAATAATAAGAGTTTGTGGATGAAGTTGTCTCAATATGGTAAAGAGATGAAAATGGATGATAGAATAGTGAATATGAAAAAGAGAGATGAAGAAATGACCATATTCGGGTCGACCAACCGAAGGGAGGTGTTACAATTCAACTTCCAATAGGAAACGTAACACCTCTGTAGACTCTAGCCGCATGAATGTACTAGGGATGTAAGTGTGTTATGTGGACGTTTGTGCACATCACAGGAGTCCCCGATAGTAACGCCTCTACCAACACTCAAAATAAAAACCAAGTGGATGGAGGATAGTGGGCTTATGTGGAATTAAGCCTTCAAATTTGTTTTCTTAAAGAGGAGAGGGGTGAAAGGGGAATTTTCATTAGGGGTGAAAATTCACTCCTATACAGGTTGGATCATCCTTCTTCTCATGGTCTTCATTCCAGATCTTTTCATTTCCCCCTTTTTAAAAATTAAGGGATTTATCATTTTTTTCTATTGAGAATATGGCTTCACAAAACCATTTCTATATTTATTTTCATTATGTCCCATATTATTGCAGTTGTAACATAGAGTATTGTGCTCTGGAGTAAAGTTATTCCTCTTTACCTTAGATCTACACTCATCAGCCTTGTGACCATAGTTGTTGCAACCATATCAATATCCATGAAATAAAATAGTAATATTTCTTTGAGGTACATATGATCTTCTTCTTATGTTAGTATTCATTATTTTCCTAACTCTACAATTAGTAGCCTCATGCCCAAAAATATTTCAAGAGAAATAGTAACCTTGAGATAATTGATTGAACCCATTAGGAGCATGTTGTTTTGCTAATGGAGGACTTCTGATTTTTTTAATTTTGATTAGAACTGGACCCACCTTCTTTCTTTCCATTATGAATATTCTTTGTATCTCCAAAGGTATTTTTCTTAGAGTCTTTGGTGCTGAATCTCTCTTCTTTTGTTTTAGTCATTTCATTTCATTTTGAACTTTGAGGATCAAACTTCTCTCATTTTTCAATTTGTTCCTTTTCTCTTTTTGGGGTATTCCTCAAAGTGACATTTTCTTCTTCAATCTTTCAAAATTCCACAATTTTGTCTTTGAGATTTTTATTCAAGTAATCTTTAGCCCTCTTCCCTTTTTCAACCTTTATTTTCAAATCAATTATTATACCTTCTACCTCTTTTAGTTTGATTTCATATCTTTTTCCTTCTTCTACTTGAGTTCTTTGATTGTCAAATTCTTCTTTTGATTCTTCAAGTAGGCTTTCATATTTCTAATTTAGACTTCTTGCTTCATCGAGATCTTCCAATGTAAACCTAATTTTTCCTTCAAATTTAATTCCCCATTCATTTGAACTAAAGTCCCAACCTTCAGGTTCCATAGATTCCAAATCTAGATCAGAGAAAAATATTTCTTCATCACTCATGGAGCTGGACTCTTTATACTTGTCAGCATCATACTTTTTATCACTAGTATTGAAATCCATAAAGAGAGTTTCATCATTTGAATCATTCTCCTTATCTTTAGAGGAACCAATGCTTTCTTTAGAGAAAAGACCCTTCTTGATCTTGTCTCTTTTACTGCTATAATCTGATTCTTTATAAGGATGTTTACCTGCAAAGTGACCTATTCTTCCACAATTGAAATATTTAAAAGGTAAATTACCTTTGTATTTTCCATTTCCCTTCTTCAATCTTCTCAAAAAGTTAGTTTCAACATCATTAAAGTATTCAATCCGATCAAGAGCCCCATCTTCAAACTTTTGTTGAATTTGAAATAAGCTTCTCTTTTTGGAACATCTTTATCAAATTCTCTCATCTCAAAGGCAATAAGAGTACAAAACATTTCCTCAACCGAATATTGATCCAACTCTTTGGATTATTCAATGGAAAACACTTTATGACTGTAAAATTTTGGGAGAGATCTCAAAACCTTCTTATAATTTCACTTTCCTTCACTTCTCCACCAAGATTAATAATGCCAGTAACAACTTCTTGAACCCAAAGCATATAACTTGCAACGTATTCATCATTTGTAATCCGCAAAGTCTGAAATCTACTCTTGAATATTTACATCTTGGATTGCTTCACTTTAGAATCACCTTCATAGATACTACTAACCTTCTCCCAAGAATCTTTAGAAAAATTGCAATTCATCACCTTCAACAATTCTGAATCAACTAATCCATATAAAAAAGCATTTTTGGTTTTAGCATTGCATTCATATAATTTAATTTCAGCAAGATATGTAATAGGAGTGGTAGGAGCAACATAACCAATTTTGACTAATTTCTATACACCAAAACCAAGAGAGTTTAGGTGTCCTTCCATTCTCATCTTCCAATAGGAGTAATTAGTCCCATTAAACCTAGGACCCTTGTATGAACCATCATGTGCCATCCTGGATCTTTTCCTCAAGTTCTCAAGCTTCTATAGAGAAACTTGGATCTAATACCCATTATTTAACAATTCTAGATATTGAGAGGGGGATGAATAATTCTACACAAAAAATTAAACCCTTGTAGAAATAAAAAATTTCAGCTCAACTCAAACTCTTTTAGGAGTTAAAGATAGAAATTTAAGTAGATCAATAATAGAGAATATTATAGCAAGTAGAATCTTTAAATACTTTAGTAGAATTAACCAAATAAAGATATAGTAGTAATTAGATCAACAAAAAAGAGATGGAAATAGAGAACACACACATGCACAGGGAGACAACAAATTTATGTGGAAAATCTAATGAGGGAAAAACATAGTGATAGTTAACTCACAATATAAGGCTCACTAGCAAAAGGAATTGTTGAAAGGCTCACTTCCTTAGAGAAAGATATGAAAGGACTTGCAAGAATGAAGTAACAACCAACTCCAGGAGAAAGATACAAGGGCCTGATGAGATTCACTATCTCAGAGAAGGATACAATATAATTTAAAGAGAATTAAAAAGAATTCCAACACAACTCTCTGTTGACTGAGGCTTTCAAGCATAATTGATCTTTCCTTTCACAATCTTTAGCACTATTTCTGCTAGATATTCAATATGGTTCACACACTCACTTCTTCAAAATTGTACACATCTCCATATAGTTTCATTTGAAATGATCTTACATTTATATCCACCACAACACTTTAATTATTTAACTAGGTTGGCCAATAAGAGAATAAACAATGAATATAATTGATCGGCTATCAAAGCACAATTTGGTTCCCAAAGATAGAGAGGATGAAAATAATCTTAGTGGTTAGATCAATGTGATCCAAAATGATTTACATGCAAGAACCCATTAACCTAAGTTAACATCAAGGAAACATGTAGATAAACATTAAATCACACACCTAGTTAGCCCATAAACACTCTTTCAATTGAATTTACTTAATGTGGTCCAAATAGGTTAGGTTAGGACCTAGATCTATTATGAAACATATTCCATTACTGGTGTAGACCCCAAGAACATGACACAAGAAAAGGACCAAGCCTTATTAACTAGATATCCACAAGTAACCTGGAAAGCCAAATCAAGACATAGTGCGATAGCAAAGTGGTCAATTAGCAACATGTGGATCACATGGAGATCTTCCTTGAACATCCAAAATCACTTCCATACACTCATTTCATAGTGTCATACCATCAACAACCGCCACAAATAAAAAAAATACAAAAAACTTTGTTCAAGAAACAAATAATACATAATCGAATGATGCAATATTTATAGAGAAAATTCCAGACCACTTCAACATATGAAATTGGAACTGTGACATTGCATAGACGTTGTGAGAACATTAACTAAGTCATAGGAGTAGAGACATCAATGCAGAGAATTTCCTAGACCAATCCAGAAAACTAACAACATTGCCAACCTTTTGTAATTCATAGAACTTTCCTCGGCAATATAGGCGAACCGAAAAGATAGGAGTGTAATGTACATAGAGCAAAAACATTGAATACCAAAATGCAAGACTATAAAAAAAATAGCAGAGGAATGTAGAGCATTTTACCAGATAGACTTCAATACAACTTCCTAAACCAAAATTATTTTAGTAACTTGCAAAGACCATAAATTTCTTCTAGCAACACTATAGGAGAGAGGGACCGACCATTGCAAGGCCCCAGGTCACAAAATGCCAAGAGAAGTATGGCTGCCCTAACTTACCTCAATTTAAAGGAAGGTTAGGATAAACGAGATGGGAATGATGAAGACTATAAGGTCCTTCGATCACTCTACAAACCCCAGAGTCAAGGGGAGGCTAGGAGAGTTGATATTTAGAGTCAACTCTGCATCTCAGGTAGCTCTCTATTGAAGGAGAAAAGCGCAGTTCTAGGATGGAAACATGACACATTGGCATCTCATAGGTGCACTGTCATCCATATGGCCAAAAAAATAGAGATATGAGGCTAGACTCTAAAAAAGGGACTATCAACCTAGTTTGAGAGTTTTGAGAAGTGAAGAATAAGACTAAGAAGAGTGAGACATAAAAAAAAAGTAATAAAGGGAATAGATTACTGCAAGGGTGACGAAGATGATTTCACACAACAATATTCTCAACATCTTGCTCCAAAATCTCTCCACCTGCACACATAAAAGCGAGAAAATGTTGGGGGGCTATATAGGGGTCTACCTCAGTCAGACCCCCATTTTGGTGTTTCCACCTCCGTGGACAACCAAGTTTGCAATGATAGGAATAATATGATAAAGAAGCTTAAACAAGCTAGGTAAACAAAATACACAACAAAATAGTACGTGCTTAATCAACCAAAATGATAAAGAAGATAATAGGAGCTTACCACCTCCATCCAAAGAAATCAAGGCCAGTGGAGGAGAAAATGAGAGGAACTCAAGCCTCTTCTACAATGATGTTTGTATTACCCTTGTACTATCAGTGTGATAGAGTGGTAGATTGCTGATATGGAGTGTGAAGTGTTGCTACAAAGCTTGTGGATGCTTGAAAGAGTGGAGAGATTATGTACAGATGACCTCAAGATCTTGAAAAACTCCCCAAATGAATGAGAGAGTGAAGAATATGAGGGAAGGAGATGAAAATGGCCATATTCAGGTTGGCCAGCCAAAGGGAGGCATTACACTTTGACTCCCAATGGGAAGTGTAATGTTTCTACAATCTCCAGCCACAAAAATCTGCTAGGGACATAAGTGTGGCACGTGGATGTCTATGCTCCACGTGGGTATCCCCAATAGAAATTCCCCTATCAACACAAAAAACAGGCACCAAGTGTGATTTGAGTAGTGGGCTTAAGTGGAATTAAGCCTTCACCTTAGGTTTTCTAAACTGTCAGGGGGGTAAAGGGGAATTTTTGCTAGGGGTGAAAATTCATGCCTATACATTTTTTGCCCACTTTCGCGAGCATGAGTATTGATGAGTGCTTTGGTAAAGTAGAGTAGTATAACTAAACCAACGAGGAAGTAGAGCATGGTTTGGAAAACTTGGAAGTGCAAGAGTGGACTCCATAGTTTCACAGAACTATAAAGCTAAAGTACGAAGGTGCCTCATAGGGTCACAGTCCTACAAGGGAGGTATCCTTCAAGAACTTTGACATGAAGGAGATTGAACGAAGGGGACTCCGTAGAGTAAAATATGGTAACATGTTCACCCATAGATGGAACATGTCAGGAAGCAGCCGTGCAGGCCGGTGAACAGATAGTCACACAAAACATTGCTAAGTTGAAAGTATTTCAAAGGGGTCCCTCGAGAACCCTTCAAAAGGAAGGAGGGTCCACTCAAGGGACACACTATTCAAAAGCTAATGTCTTCCTTTTCAAATCGATTCATCATCAAGGAATCCTTTTGAAAGATGTTCACTTCATCAAGGAATTCTAAAGGAAGGACATGCCCCCACATGAGGGGAAGATTAAGACTATTCTTGGTTCAGAGGAAGGTTTCCAAGTCCTTTCTTTATGAACCCATGATGGAGGAAACATGTTCCATTAGGGTTTCAAGTCGAGAAAACAATTCTAAAGGAAAAACGTGTGGAGGGTCTTAAGGAAGGATTCACTTCACAAGGAACTCATTTCCTAAAGATCAAGTGATGTAGGAGTGGAATTTTCACACATGAAAGGGACAACTCAAGCAAAGAAGAGAGAAAGATAAATGGGAAGCAAAAGAAAAGAGAATCAAACACGAACAAAGGGAACAAGGGGATCTGGTTTTGTGAGGTTAGATCTGCCTTTATTTATATATATATATATATATAATAGGTAACCATGGTGTGAGGAAAAATATCATACATCCCCAACCAGATCAGGAAGAATGCATGGAAGACAAAGTAAAAATAAAAAATTGGGTCAACATGGAAGGAAGCCTAAATGCTCCCGACACTTTGCATTGTTTTGCAATAAACCAAAATTCAATCATAAACATGGAAGAAAGATGATACATGTAGAAGAAGGTGTACAACACAAAATACCATGCCTCTATCCAAGCACCAACAGGGGTGATGAGGGTCATCTAGGTACACATAACATGATCACAGGGAGATCACATCACAACACATAAACATATCTAATCTAAAGATTAAGAAGTGGGTCTCCCCCTAACATTGGTCAACCAAGAGGTCGTTAGCTTCCCATTCTAGATCATTGTAGGGGGAAGGATCATGGGCCTATAGTGGGGTAATATTAAGGGGAGGAGCTTCTGATCCTCTCACAACAAGGGCCAAGGCAGAGGGTCCTATGAGGTCTTCATCGCTCAATTCTTGTGGGTCTAAGGTCAACTACTTCACGAACATCACTGACAAGATCAGAACTTCATCCACTAAGTTGAACATGCACTTGATAGGAGTGCCATGTTTCACCTCAACAGACAAAGGAGTTTGCACTCGAGGTTTGCCGCTAGGCTCACTGAGGGACTCAAGAGTGGTGAAAAACTTAAGGGAGGTTGGAAATGGTTCCGTCACTGGGAAAAAACATCTTAACATGGGGCAAGTTTTCAGAGAAGGTGGAATTCTCTTACACCCTCCACTGTTGGAGGGACTATGCTCTACCAAGGAGGGTTGAGGGAGAGGAGGAAAGAATCACAGTGGATAATACTGAAGTATTAAGCATATCCATAGGCTTTGGGAAAGGTGAGACATCCATAATAGAAGTCAACAGAGGTGGCTCCAAATAAGGGGTGATAAATACCTACACCTTTCCTAGTGCATGTGCACTCACAATAGAAGCCAAAATAGATTCAGAGCTAGTTTGCACAGGGGAAGAAGGAGGGAGGGAGGAGTACATGGTAGGAGGTATGATCGTCCCCTCCTCCTTCTATAAAGAAGCTTTCTCAACTAGGTGAGCCTTTCACTGACGCTTATGCTCATGCACAAGGAAGTTTCTACGAGTCTTCGAACCGGAAGCCAGAGCTTGCAAAGGGAAAAAGGGTTCCTATTCAACCATGGGAGTGTCCTCCATGACTGGTTCCAGTGGGAGAAAAAGGAGTAGGTTCAAAAGTGATAGGAGGAATCTATTCTAGTTCTTTGATAGTGGGCCTCTTCCCATTCACTATCTTAGGAACATAGACAGTAGGAGATCGTAGAGGCTAAGATAGAGAAGAATCTTCATGGGGGCCTGATGGGGAGTACTATCTCTCAAGAGCACATTTTCTCTTTCTAAGACCTACTCTTTGGTCTTACTAGGGTATTCTTCTCTACCCTACTCAGAGGTCACTCCTAAAACCCCTTTCCCCTTATAGAACTCTCCACCAACTTCAAACACTCTCCTTTGCTCTTACACCCCTACTAAGCACCTTTGGCCTCATATTTTCCACAATGTTCTCCAAGCCATTCTTGGGACTAGGAATAGGTCTTCCAACTATTCCTTGGTTGATCTTACTTCACTTTGATCCATCTTGTTGGAATCTTTCTTCATTTTTCCATCGGATTCATGTAAACCTTTCTTTTAGGCCTTGTAGCCTTTTTGGTCAATTAGGCCTCCTAAAACCAGTGTTCTTGGAATAACTCCAAGAATTCCTTAACAAAATCCCACAATCTTTAGGGATTCTCTATATAGACCTCCTAGGCTCCAAGATTTCCTAGGTTTTAGACCTCGTTGGTGTTCGTACATAGGTCTGTCACCAAACCCCTATTTTCAAGGGTTTCTAGGGTATGTGACACAGTCTAGTTTCTTTAACTTCATTGAGTGCTTTAATGGCCTCCTCTGCACCTCTCCTTGCATACACATGTCCTAGACACATACCCCTACACCTCTACACCATTGATTGGCACAAAACAATCCATTAAGCAAGCCCTCTTGCTTTTGTTCTATTCAAGCACCTAGCCAGAATGCCCCTGCACTCGCCTAGAGCTTGATGGATTTACTAACTCTCCTATAAAAAAAGACTCCACAGACCATATTTACACTATATACAAGGTCCCCTACTTGATTCCAAGAGGCCATGGAAGTTCAGCCACGGGAATTCAAGTGGGGTGCATCTTTTAGAAAACTGGCCCTGAACCGACAGTGAATCATAAGAGCACAAAGAATTTGCAAACAGCTAACCAGTTGTGCCAAAAAACTAAACCAATGCCACAAAAAGTAGTTACATGTCACAAATGAAAGATTCAATGCATTAGTTCTATCCTTTCAATCCATTAATTGACTGGATCAAGGCTCTGTTTCAAAAACTCAGTCACAAATTTGTTCTTTCCAAGACATAATCCGTACTTCCAACTCTTCCAACTCATCCAACTATTCCAATTGTTAGGTTATGATTTGTCTAACCTTATATATACTATCCCCACATGTTGGGACCCTTAGGTCGGGCTTAGAACAACATAAATGTTTCCTAGTGTTTTGGAGATGTTGTCATGACAACTTAGTAGGATGTCCTAAGAATTCACAAAACTCAAGACTCTAAACAAACTTGCCACAACACGCACACCAAATAAACCTTGGGACTTTATCAAATAGTCCTTATTACCATGGTGGTTGGCTAGAAACACCTACAAGCCAAAATTTTCTAAGACCTTTTCAAAAACCTTAAGGTGCTCCTGCACCATTCTCCCCTTGCAACAAGGAAGTTAAGGAACCTATGGTGTTGAGAAATCCTCACTAATACCATGCTTCTTGAAGTCACTCTCTGCTATCTAGGTAGCCTCTGACTCTGGTTGGTGTCTCCATTTCACTAGGTGCTCCATGAATGTCTTGTGCCTAGTCTTCTTCTTCACTCTTGAATCCAGAATCTTGTCAACCTATAGTATGATCTGATCAACTACTTGAGTTATTGCACATCCTTACCCACCTCAGTACTGTACTACTCATCATTCATCTCTGGTCCTTTATATTTCACCAAGTCTTTCACATTGAAGATAGGAGAAATGGACATATCCTTGGGTAGTTCCACCTTGTAGGCATTTTGACCATATTTAGCCAACACTTTGCATGGCCCTATCCTTTTCATCTGTAGCTTACCTGGTATGCCCTTCTGTAGTCTAGCCTTGTTCAAGTATACCATTACCAAATCACCTATCTCAAATTGTAGATCTCTCCTCCCTTCATCTCTTTTAGCTTTCAACTTCTGATTAACTTCCATTAGTGTCTTCTTTACTTGCTCATGAACCTCTCTCATTGATTGAGAAAAATCATCAGCATGACCACTGATTCCTTCATAACCCTTTAGGTCTCTTATCTCAAGTACACCTCTTGGATGTAACCCATATACAATTTCAAATGGACTCTTACCAGTAGTCATGTTTGTGCTATCATTATAGGCAAATTCTACCTGTGGAATTACTTGTTCCCATCCTTGTCCATACTCTTTAGTCAAACACCTCAACAAGTTACCAAGTACCCTATTTATCACCTCTGTCTGTCCATCCATTTGAGGATGATATGCAGAAATATGAGACAAGTTGGTTCCTAGCCTCCTCCAAAGAGTCTTCCAGAAGTGTCCCATGAACTCCACATCTCTGTCCAAAACTATGCTCATTGGCAACCCATGTAGCCTTACTATCTCCTTGAAAAATAGATGGGAAATGTGACTAACATCATGTGTTGTTTTGCATGGGATGAAATGACTCATCTTATTGAATATGTCTACTAATACAAACACATTGTCCAAACGAGTTGGTGTCCTAGGTAGCCCTACTATGAAATCCATACTTATGCACTCCCATGGTTTGTTTGGATGGGAAATGGTTGGTAAAGACCTGCATTTGTTGATGTCCCCTTTGACTTATGACACACTTCACATTGCTGAACATACCTTCTTACATCTCTCTGCATTTTAGGCCACCAATAGAATCTCTCCACTAAGTCTAGGGTCTTGTTTAACCAAATGTGTCCACTCAAACTACCATTGTGCTTTTCTTGGATGAGGTTCTCACTCATGGAACCTCTTGGAACACATAGTTGTTTCCCTCTAAACAATACACCACTCTATAAAGTGAGGTCTGCATACTCAATGTGAAAGTGATTTTCAAAATCAGTACACACCTTATAGATCTCTGAGAAATCTGAATCTCCTTCACAAAGATCCTTGAACCCCTCAACCCCTGTACTCTGTAGTTGTATCTCCTGAATGGTAAGTAACCTTCTGCTAAGGGCGTCTGAAACTTTGTTATTGACACCTTTCTTGTGATTGATAGTAAAAGTGTATGATTGTAGAAACTCCATCCAATTTATATGCCTCAAACTGAGCTTCTCTTGTGTGTTTATGTAGCTTAAGGCTTGGTTATCAGTGTATACCACAAATTATTTAGGCAACAAATAGTGCCTCCACTTCTTAAGGGCTTATACTAAAGAATATAGATCTAAGTCATAGGATGAATATCTAGACTTTGCTTCATTTAGCCTCTCACTAAAAAGTGCCACTGGCCTGCCTTCTTGGCTTAGCACTGCACCCACTGCTATGTTTCTTGCATCACATTCCACTATGAATAGTTTGTCAAAACTTGGTAAAACCGGTATTGGTTGGGTAGCTAATTCCTTTTTCAATCTCTCAAACCCCTCATTGGCTTCTTTTGTCCACACAAACTTTGTCTTAAGTCCTCCTTTGATGGTGTCAAGGACTGGTGCACAAATTTCACTAAATCTTCTAATAAACTTCCTATATAATTGGGCTAACCCATGGAAACTTCTAACTTCAGTCCCTATCTTGGGAGTAGGCCAATTGAGAATGGCTTCAACCTTGCTCTTATCCATCTTAAAGTTCCCTTGAGATACTACAAATCCTAGGTAGACTAGCTCTTGTTTCATAAAATCACTCTTCTCAAGATTTATGGTGAGCTTCTCCTCTTGAAGTTTCTTCAACACAAGTTCCAGGTGCTTCATATGTTCCTCTTTTTTTTTACTAAATATGAGGATATAATCTAAGTATACTACCACAAAGACTCCTAGATAGTCCTTCAAGACCTCATTCATCACCCTCATAAAAGTGCTAGGTGCATTTGTAAGCCCAAATGGCATTACCAACCACTCATATAACCCCTCTGTGGTCTTAAAAGCTAACTTCCATTCATCTCCCTCTTTCATCCTAATTTGATAGTAGCCACTTTTAAAATAAATCTTAGAGTAATACTTAGTACCCCCTAAACAATCCATTAAATCTTCTATTCGAGGAATAGGAAACCTATATCTAATAGTTATCCTATTTATTGCCCTAGAATCAATACACATTCTCCACTTATCTCCCTTCTTAGGAGCCAAAACCACTAGAAAAAAACATAGGCTTATGCTTTTTCTGATCAACCCTTGGTCCAAGAGTTCTTGAGCTTGCCTTGCTATCTCTTTGTTCTACTCCGGTGTCATCTTGTATGCAGCCTTGTTAGGAAATGTTGCTCCTGGCACAAATTCTATTTGATGACTGATTGTCCTCTTAGGTGGTAGTGTGGCTAGTGTACCTTCACAAATAATGTCCTTGAACTGGTCTAACAGTTGCTTCACTTCTATTGAAATAGGTGACTGACTAGGTGACTCCTCCTCCTTTGGCTTCAACATGATAGCATAGCCAACTCCTTCTTCCCCCTTCATGTCTTTTAAGAATTCCTTCCCACTCATCAAAAGTGTATGGGATTCTGCCTTCTCCATTATACCTTCTTCTATTAAAGACCGAATCTTGTAAGTTACTCCATTCTTTTTGAATGAGTACTTGTTCTGCTTGCCATGGTGTACTACCTCCCTATCATATTGCCATGGTCTGCCAAGCAACAGATGGAATGCATCCATTGGTAACACATCACATAGTATCCTATCTTGATATTTCCATATGGTAAACTCAACCCATACTTGCTCATTGACCAATACATTTTTCCCCTTATTCAACCAAGTAACTTTATAGGGACACTCATGAGGTATCTTAGTGAGGTTCAACTTTTGTACTGCCTCCTCTGAGATGACATTATCAGTGGATCCTGAATCAATGATGACCTTGCATACCTTGCCTGGTATTTTGCACTTGAATATAAAAAGAGCCCTCCTCTGTTTGTGTTCATCCTTTGTAGATGCTTTGATCAAAATCCTTCTCAACATGAGATTCTCTCCTTTCTCCAAATCTAAACTCACGTCTGAGTGTTTAGAATAGTCCTCATCCTAAGCATAAGCAATCCTTTTATCACCTTGTGAAGTTGTTGGCTTATCAGGACACCTATATGCAGGGTGACCCAATTTCCCACAATTGTAACACTTCATGGAAGCAAAGTGAGAGTTTCTCCCAAATCCACCTGATTTGCCTCTTCCACCATTGTGAGAACTTCTACCTCTGTATCCCCCTCTACTATTTGTCTCATGGGATTTTTCACCAACCTTAGAATCTCCTTGGCCTCTTTTCTCATTCTCCTTCCACCCAAACCTCCTTTATGTCCACCTCTAGGGTCTTTGCCTTTTCCTCTACCCCTAGTACTTGAATCTTGTTTCTTTTTAAGTGTTTCTTCCACTTTAATAGCCATCTGATAAAAACTATGGAGGGTAGTAAGTGTAAAGAGACTCAACTCTTCTTGTATGTTCCATCTAAGGCTGTTTAGATACCTGGCAACCTTAATGCTTTCACTTTCTTGCACTCTAGACCTTAAGCTTAGGTTTTGGAACTCTTCTGTGTAGGAAGCTACATCTAGTTCTCTTTGTTTAAGATGTTTCCTCTTCTTATGCAATTAGATATCATAATCCTCAGGTAGATAGTTTTCCTTTACTTTAGCCACCATAGTTTTCTAATTTCCTATTGGCTTCTTGCCTTCCTTCTCTCTTTATTCTTGCAAAAACTTCCACCAAGTTAATGCCTGTCCTCTTAGCCTTGATTTGACTATCTTCACCTTTTGTGCTTCTGTAAACCCATCACATTCAAAGTGATTTTCCATTCCCTCAATCCATTTCATAACTAATTCTACATCCATTCTTCCTGTGAAAATAGGGATGCCTTCTAGTGCCTTTAATGATTTGAGGAAGGGTTCCTTTGCTAATGGAGGGTCAGGTTTTGGTTCTATTTCTTCCTCAACTTGGTTCTTACCCTTGTCTTTAACCCTTGCTAACTGCACTTCCATCCTGCTTGCAGTCTTTGCAACCTCTTCTAGTTTGTGCTTCATCTCCTCCACAATTTCTTCAAGACGTCTATTCTTTTCTTGTTTCTCTGTCAAATCTCTAGCTAGTTCTGCATTGGTCACCATTGTGTTTTCCCCTATGGATTCACGTCCCTCTGAAATATATTTCTCAATTCCCAAGCCTTTTAACTTGCTCTGATATAAATTTGATGGGGAGTACTATCTCTCAAGAGCACATTTTCTCTTTCTAAGACCTACTCTTTGGTCTTACTAGGGTATTCTTCTCTACCCTACTCAGAGGTCACTCCTAAGACCCCTATCCCCTTATAGAACTCTCCACCAACTTCAAACTCTCTCCTTTGCTCTCACACCCCTACTAAGCACCTTTGGCCTCATCTTTGCCACAAAATTCCCCAATCCATTCTTCAGACTAGGAATAGGTCTTCCAACTATTCCTTGGTTGATATTACTTCACTCTGATCCATCTTGTTGGACTCTTTCTTCATTTGTCCATCGGATTCATGTAAACCTTGCTTTTAGGCCTTGTAGCCTTTTTGGTCAGTTAGGCCATTTAAAACCAGTGTTCTTGGAATAACTCCAAGACTTCCTTAACAAAATCCCAAAATCTTTAGGGATTCTCTCTATAGACCTCCTAGGCTCCAATATTTCCTAGGTTTTAGACCTCCTTAGTGTCCGTACATAGGTCTATCACCAAACCCCTATTTTCAAGGTTTTCTATGGTATGTGACACAATCTGTTTTCTTTAACTTAATTGAGTGATTTAATGGAATCCTTTGCACTTCTCCTTGCATACACATGTCCTAGACACATACCCCTACACCTCTACACCATTTATTGGCACAAAAACATTTGTTAAGCAAGCCCTCTTGCTTTTGTTCTAGTTCAAGCACCTAGCTAGAATGCCCCTGCACTCACCTAGAGCTTGATGGATTTACTAAATATCCTCCAAAAAAAGACTCCACAGACCATATTTACACTATATACAAGGTCCCCTACTTGATTCCAAGAGGCCATGGAGGTTCAGCCATGGGAATTCAAGTGGGGTTCATCTTTTACAAAACTGGCCCTAAACCGGGCAATGAAACAAAAGAACACAAAGAATTTACAAAGAACTAACCAGTCATGCCAAAAAACTAAACCAATGCCAAAAAAAGTAGTTACATGTCACAAATGAAAGATTCAATGCATTATTTCAGTCCTTTCAATCCGTTAATTGACTGGATCAAGGCTCTGTTTCAAAAACTCAATCACAAACTTGTTCTTTCCAAGACACAATCTGTACTTCCAACTCTTCCAACTCATCCAACTATTCCAATTGTCAAGTTACGGTTTGTCTAACCTTGTATATACTATTACCACATGTTGGGACCCTTAGGTCGGGCTTAGAACACTATAAATTCTTCCTAGTGTTTTGGAGATTTTGTCATGACAACTTAGCAGGATGTCCTGAGAATTCACAAAACTCAAGACTCTAAACAAACTTGCCACAACACACACACCAAATCAACCTTGGGAATTTATCAAATAGTCCTTATTACCTTGGTGGTTGGCTAGAACCACCTACAAGCCAAAATTTTCTAAGACCTTTTCAAAAACCTTAAGGTACTCATGCACCAGGGCCTTTCTGTCTTCTATATCGAATGGGCCTAGGCTCCGTGGGTAAGACAAGAAATTCAAATGCGGGAAACTTGGCCTTTCACTGAGTGAGCACCATGGAATTCTCTCAAAAATGTGAGACAAAAGAAGATGACACCATGACAGGGCAAGAGGAAGCATCAGTCTGAATAGCGAAAGAGTAATAAGGAGGATCTCAGGACCGCTTCTCTTCTTCTCTCCTGCACGCCTTAGCGACATCATTATCAGCTTTTAGGCAAGCTCTATGTGAAACAACATAAAGTGAAGGAGGATATATTAATTTTGGTCTAGCACACCCTTTCTTATAGTTTTGATGTGTGTGATGTAAGAGGTCCTTCCTAGGTGAGAGAGGACCAAGGGATGTGGTCCAAAATTAATTTAAGGTATAGCTACCACATGCAACCGGTGGTCTATAATCGATGTCATGGACAACATGTATTGAACCTCCATGAAAAAATCTCAGAAACTTGTGCACAATTGAGGGAACTGCATTCATAGCTACCAGCCAGGGGATGCCTAGCTTCACTCTAAAGAGTTTGGACCTCGAGATGATGTTGAACTTAAGGCTCACATATTTAGGTCCAATGAGGAACGATAGGACAATACTCCCTATAGGAGGTATGAAAATTTTGTCGTGGGTACATATGGTACTTTCAGGTGCATCATATCCATCCTTATGTAGGAAGTTAATTAACGTGATATCTTCAATTATGATATTCACTTGGGATGTTAGATAAAAAAGAACACCTTCCACAATATTCCCATTTATCCTTAAAGGAATGTAGAGAGGATATGGTTCTCTATTGAAGCTCATTGGTAGGTCCTATGAGGTGAAGGTTATGTTAGTACCACTACTCACAGTTTGAGAAAAGGGAATAGGTTGATTTAAGAAAGAGGCCATCGTGCACACCAAATAATACTTCTACAGAGGCTCCTAAGGTTTATGAGACAAGGTAGTGACCCAATTAAGGTTTCATTGTACAACACCGTTGGGACCTTTCAACTACGCCTACTAGGGGTCACAGGTTGGGTTGTGAGGTGAAGGCATCAAAATTTTCACACCTATAACACTCCTACGACACAAGGAAAGGGAATTATAGTATAGCAAAATGGAACAAAAATGGTTCAAGTCGGGTTCACCAAAAATGTAAGAGAGGGGGACCAACCACTGCAAGGCCCCAGGTAACAAAAGGCCAAGAGTAGTATGGCTGCCCTAACTTACCTTAGTTTAAAGGAAGTTTAGGATAGGTGGGATGAGAATGATGAGGACTATAAGGTCCTTCTATCACTCTACAAACCCAAGAGTCAAGGGGAGGCCAGGTGAGTTGATCTTTAGAGTCAACTCTATGTCTCAAGTAGCTCTTTGTCAGAGGATAGAAGTGTGGTTCTGGGATGACAATGCGTTGCACTGGTGTCTCATAGGTACGCTGGCATCCATATGGCTAGAAAACCAGAGAGATAAGGCTAGACTCTAAAAAGGGACTATTAGCCTAGTTTATGAGTTTCAGGAAGTGAAGAATAAAACTAAGAAGAGTGAGACATAAAGAAAAAAGTTATAAAGGAAATAGATTACCACAAGGGTGATGAAGATGATTTCACACAACAATCTTCTTTCTAGCTTGCTCCAAAATCTCTCCACCTACACACAAAAAAATAGGAAAATGTTGGGGGGCTATATAGGGGTTTGCCTCAGTCAAACCCCCGTTTTGGTGTTTCCACTTCCATGGGCAACTGAGTTTGCAATGATAGAAATAAAATGATAAAGAAGAGGAAAAATCTATGTAAACAAAAGACACTACAAAACAATACATGGTTACTCAACCAAAATGATAGAGAAGATAAGAGGAGATTACCACCTCTATCCAAAGCACTCAAGAATAGTGGAGGAGAAAATGAGAGGAATTCAAGACTCTTCTGCAATGGCATTTGTCTTGTTCTTGCACTATCAAAGTGATAGAGTGGTAGATTGCTACTATGGAGTGTGAAGTGCTACTACAAAGCT
The DNA here is from genome assembly GCA_007115665.2 of Sequoiadendron giganteum. Lineage (NCBI taxonomy): Eukaryota > Viridiplantae > Streptophyta > Pinopsida > Cupressales > Cupressaceae > Sequoiadendron > Sequoiadendron giganteum. Next base: position 558,885,830 of record CM021105.1, read on the forward strand.
TGTGGATGCTTGAAAGAGTGGAGAGATTGTGTAGAGATGACCTCAAGATATTGAAAAACTCCTCAAATGAATGAGAGAGTGAAGAATATGAAGGAAGGAGATGAAAATGGCCATATTCGAGTGGCCATCTGAAGGGAGGTATTACACTTCGACTTCCATTGGGAAGTGTAACATTTTTGCAGTCTCCAGCCACAAGAATCTGCTAGGGATGTAAGCACATCGCACGAATGTCTGAACGCTATGCGGGCATCCCTAGAAAAAGTTCCCCCACTGAAACACAAAGCAGACACCAAGTGTGATGTGAGCGACGAGCTTAAGTGGAACTAAGCCTCCGCCTTAGGTTTTCTAAAGTGTAAGAGGGGTAAAGGGGAATTTACGCTAGGGTTGTAAACTAATGCCTATACAAACACATATATTATTAGGAACATTAGGAGAGAGAAAGAGACATACTATATACCTTCAACAACATCTCTACAACATTAATCATGATTCTAATCCTCATCTTAATGCTTCTAATCCTCATCTTAATACTTCTAATCTTCATTTAAATGTGTTGGGTGAAAATAGTGTAATCAACTTTTCAATAGATTATACCATCTAGACTTCAACCATAGCCGTGTGAGATATAATCTCTCCTCTCAGAAAGGGGAGGCGCCCTTCTTAATGCTAATTAGAAGCTATAGTAAACTTAAAGGAATACTTACAAAATGTACATTGTACTCATGAAAAGGGGGGGGGGGTGTGTTACATTCATACTTCTCTCTTTTTTTAGAGAAGATGTTTATAATGCTTCACGATGAAAAGCTTTAGATTTGATAACTTAAACTTAAACAACAACAATAATGCCAATATTTCTATCTTGAAAAAGCACAACTTAGAAATACTAGGTATGATTTATAATAACAAAAGGTAAAAGGAAAAGGGAAGGCTCATGAAGGCACAAAGTCATTCTGTAGCCCTTTCAATGTTGAATCTGGTAGAAGTATCGTTCGTTGTATTAGAAGCACAAAGTCTTCTTAGACACAATGATTCCTCAAACAAAATGAATGATTACAAGCACAAATTCTTGTAGATCTTTCAACAAAAATATCCACACATTAAAGTAAATCCAAATAATAGATGCAACACAAAGTTTACATAAATTACTTGAAGACCTCCAAATACCATTCACTAATCATCACCAATCTTACTCAAATCCAAAGAGAATCGGTTCCAGCAAAAATTATGACATGCAACTTCCTTCTTTATTGATTAAATTCAGTTCCACAAAATTGAACACAAAGTTTCAATGTTTGTTTCAAAAGGGCAGCACTTTGTTGCAAAATATCAAAAGGTAAATATTACAAAAGAAATCCCTCTTATTTATAGAAAGGAAGGAAGAGAAAAATTAGGGAATCAGATGAGTAAAAATAAGAAACCCTAATCTAACTGAGTGTAATTTATTTCTACGTAATTGCACCTCATATTTTGGTGCAATTACGTTTTACAAAAAGACACCTAAGGTGTCAAAAACTATTTACAAGATGCATAAAGAGAAGCATCAAAATGTTCAACACTGGGAGATCAGAAATCTTCATGGTTCCTTGCTTGGGTACAGAGTCTTCATATTTCTTCCTGGTCTCTTGCATGAACGCATCATCTGGGCTGACTGTGTAATCAACAAGGGTGTGAACCTTGTGATTGACCTTCTAGCAGATGAATGGATTTTCTTGCACCTGTGAAGATGCATCTTGATATTATCAAGTGTCAGTCGTATATCACAAATGACATGTATTGAGGCCTTTGAAAAACTGGCATCCTCAACTTGCAACATGAATTCTTTGTAGATCTGGGATAGTTCATTGGATCAAAAAATGTCACCTCCGAGATCACTTGATGAAATTTGGAAATAAACTGCAAGGGTGGTGAATCAACAGGTGTTAGCAGAAAAAGTAGCATTGGGAAGCATGAAGTGAGAAAACAATGTTGAGCAATCGTGAAAAGAGGAACTAGGCACGAAAAATGATGTGGGAGTGGAGAAACATGGTCCGGAGCGAAAATGGAGTGGTTTGGAAGTGTTTAAGGCAAAAACTACCAAAAGTGTAATGGTGCTGAAAATCAATGCCTTTGCACTTTATGTGTAAGTTTGGCAAAAAGTATGTTAGGGCGCTAAAAATCAGCACCCTGGCACTTGGGCTCAACACTTAGTGAAAAACTGGGAAAAGTGTACTCGAGTAAAAAATCACCGCTCTGGTCATTTTTTACTAAGTTTGGAAACGGTGCACTTGAGTAAAAAATCACCGCTCTAGTCATTTTTGACTAAGTCTGGAAACGGTGCACTTGAGTCAAAAATCACCACTTTGGTCATTTTTGACTAAGTCTGGAAATGGTGCACTTGAGTCAAAAATCACCGCTCTGGTCATTTTTGACTAAGTCTAGAAATGGTGCACTTGAGTCAAAAATCACTGCTTTGGACTTAAAATGGCTAAGTATGGAAACTTGGTGTAAGGCCAAGAAAAATCAGCACTCTTGCACCAAGTCATCATTTCACTTAGGTGCAGTGGCACTAAAAAACCCCACCCTTGTACTTTCAACACTTAGAATTATTTGTTGGAGACTTTGTGTAAGAGCGGGAAAAATCAGCGCTCTTGCACCAAGTCATCATTTCACTTAGGTGCAGTTGCACTAAAAAAACCTCGACCTTGCACTTTCAACACTTAGAATTTTTATATGGAGACTTGGTGTAAGGGCGGAAAAAATCTATGCTCTTGCACCAAGTCATCATTTCACTTAGGTGCAGTGGCGCTATAAACCCTGCCCTTGCACTTTCAACACTTGGAATTTTTTGTTGAAAATGTTAGAGCACTTTTTTCAAGAACATTTGCACTTTCCGCAATTTTGTGAAGTATGAACAACGAGTTTTCGTGAAGATACTCATTTTGAAGGTCTTCATGAGATGAATGCAGAGGGATGCTCAAATGGACTATCTAAGACTTTGGAACACATTTCAAGGTGGATTGAAAATCACCTCATTTTGCATGCATGAACATCATGAACCTAGGAAACAAACAAGTTTCGTAGGGGGGTTATCTGTGGAATGAGCGCTGCTAATTTCCGTGATAACAAAATGTATCAATATGAAATCACCTCTATTGATAGTATTAATGCATTATGCATTATATGAACATCAACAATCCTTCTTTGATAAGGCATGATATCCAACCATGAAATTCTTGAATTTTTCTCGTCTTTGATAAGGCATGAAATGCAACCATGAATTTCATCAACTCTTCTCTTCTTTGATAAGGCATGACATCCAACTATGGAATTCTTCAATTCTTCTTTGATAAGGAATGACATCCAACCATGAAATTCTTCAACAATGTTATCCCAAACTAAATATAACAAAGACAACTAATGCTAGGGACTAACAACTTATTACTTAAGTGTTGACATCAAATATTTAACCAACAATCAATGTTGACTTTGGCTTCCAACCATCTCCTAATTTTTAACATCATTGAAAATCATTAATGTTTACATCAATGAAAAAAACACAACCATCAATGTTGACATCAATGACAACAAGTGCCAACATCTAGATACCACATCCCGTATTTATGCCTATAGATATTACACTTGGAAAATCTAGGTCCTATTAGTGGGATATCAATTGTATGGGTAGATAGAAAGAGAAGACCAAATTAGTTGGGTGGAGACACATATTTTCATAGATTTTACCAAACTAATATCACATAATAATCATATAGAGATATGAAATGATAGCTAGAGGAACAACATTAGCTTAGACATATTAGATGGTTACACTACTAATACAAGAGAACCACTGCATATCTTGAGATAATTCATTGTGAGAAGTTTCTCAAATAGATTGATCTCTAATAGTATGTTCTCCTAGAGAATTATATGTATAAGAGACATCAATATTATCATTTAGACTTTTATGAGATATATAAATTTTCATTTTCCACCTAGTCCCCCACAAAGAAAAATGGTGCAAAGGGTTGATGCAAGTGGCAACAAGAGAAAAAATTAAGCTCCAACAAGGAATAAGTGTTGATGAATCCATGGAGGTAGATTGGAAAGAGGCTCCACTAGATGTATCCCTAATATAATAGATAGGAGATAAGGGGGATGAACCAATTATGAAATAGTGAATACTTAATTTGATCTCTTATTATATGAATAGTGAAATATCTCAAGATAGATGGCTTAATTCATGTGCCACTTGTGGTATGTAGAAAATGCTAGATGAGGGGTTTAATTTGATCAAATTTAGGATTATTGGCATTACATCATAAGAGGAAGAGGTGATGCAAATTATATGTACCCAACAATAAACATGACAAAGACTTATCTATTCCTATTAGATGTATTAAATCTTGGCATGGATATTGAGGCCCAAAATTTGAACCAATAATCAAGTTGTATGGGGATGAACCAAGTATGTAATATTCAAGATCTAATTTGATATCTCAGAGTATGAATACAAAAATGTCTCATTATAGATGTATCAATTATGTGCCACCTATGATGTGTAAGAAATGAAAATGATCAGATCAGTTTGATCACTACCCATAAACCATTTGAAATTTGGTGTTCCTACAATATTAATGTAGTACCTAGTGAGATATCATATACATATAGTTTTTGTCTATTGTTTGATCCTATTTTTTAGGTTGGTGAGGCTTATATGAGTTTAGCATGTCAAGTCTATGGTATTTCATATTTAAAGGGATGTAACCTAGGTAGATAGAGAAGATGGAGATGCAAAGCCAATCGAGTAAGAGTGGATTTAGTTAGACCTAGAATAGGCATGTGCAAGGATGGTCCTATCACCACTTGCAATAAATTTTATGGTATAATGATTTTCCAATAGATAATATCATCATAAGTATAGTACACAATGACACATACAAATATAGTCAATTTTTGAGATGAGGTAGGTAGGTTACAAGGTATGATGATTTTCAAAAGTGAGTTGAGATCTAGGAGTAGAGAAAAATAACCTATATGGTCTATGTTAATGGATGGTCTTATGAGTTATATGGGGGAGGAACCCTTGAGGTATCCTCCCCTAGTTTAGATTTATTTCACCATGTTATTATTGAATACCCAAAATACTAAGAGGGGGGAAAATCAATATTCTCTTAAACCATTCAAACATTAAACATCTAATCACTAATACATATTCAACTACAAAAAATGAAGAAATAATGAAACATTCACATCACATAACATATGAACACCAAGATTTTAACTTGGAAAGCTCAAAATGGGAAAAAACTCAATGAGGGTTAGCTCACAATATATTATAACCAGTTATAGTATATTTACAAAAATGTTCGCTGCAGGTGGAATCACTATCCAAGTGGACTCACTTTTCATAGAGAAACAATAGAAGAGAGATGGTGGATCACAACCTATTTTGAACTGTTACAATCACATCTAACATATGCATGAATATAGTTCCATTGAAGAACAATAACAAAATTTATCTGTTTCTAATTCAACAATCTATCTTGATCTTCATTTGCACAATTATGATCTTCAACTTATCATTCAAAACTTAACTTCCTACTACTATGATCAAATTCCCATCATATCACCATATATTACATTCATTCATCAAAATATTGAAAACAATTCAACATATATATATACATTAAGTGTAACATCAATTAGGCTGGTCTAATTAGATGTAACACCCAAAATATAAATTTTTGGCTTAAGTCATTTCATACACATCTCACACCATAATTCAAAAATAAAAAAAACTTGTAATAGTTTGGTATAGACCTATAATTGATCCCACATAAGATAGCAATACTTAACCTTCACATACCTTCAAACACATTAGGTCAGCTCTACATAGGACCTAAAATAAAAAACCTTCAACTGTGTATCCAATAAACATGTGGACCTCAAAACTTGATACCATGTGGAATCCATACTCTACTCCCATCTGAAAAACTTATCCTCAAAAGAACAATGCTAAATAATCATGCGCAAAGACATGTAGAATCTCCCACACAACTTCACTATACAGAAAATAACTATAATTTTTCAGGCCAAACTTTATTACTCATAACATTCAATCCAATTTTCCAAACATGATGAAATATTAGAATTATATACATCTAACATCCACCAAAATTATGTTAGAAGTGTAGAGTGACATCTTCATTTATGGAGTGGTGTGGACCCAAAAATTGGTACACAGTAACACCATATTTGTAGAATTGATACTTGGACAATTTCCCATTAAAACTATTTTTACTAGACCAAACCATTATGCAAAAATGTCTTCCTTATCAACTTCAAAACTTGTTAGAATTTTTCAAAATGGTCTGCAACCAAAATCTTCATATGAGTTAAAATGTTGAAATCAATGAAAACACTACAACACATTGTTATGTACCTTCCATGCTCATGTTACCAATCATCATCAATGACACACTTCCAAAAATATCCCCCTTTGTCATTCATGGCAACCTGCACCAAAATATCTAAAATACTCCCCCCCTTTGAGATCAAGGTAAAAGGGAGCTTGTGCAAATTGTTATGACTCTCACTGAATCTCCCCTTGAGAAATATAAACATGTATACAAAGTAAAAAGAGTAAAGTGACCCACCCTAAGTCATATACTAGAGAAAAAACCTAAAAAATTGTGTTGGAAACAACACTATATAGTCTGCATATATACAAAGAATCTAAATTGGAATACAAGAAATTCATAAAAGAATAAGAGACAAGTCAACTGGAGGTGGTTTATTCCTACAACTTCTTCAAGTGGTCTTCCCATGCTTGCCTTCCATCTTCACTCTTAGTGTCAATTATATCAACTCTTCTTTTAGCACTTGCTTCACCTTGTGAATCATCACTTATTTTTTGAACCAATGGTGGTCCCTCTTCTTCCAAATCATCTTCTTCTTTTGTAATATTTATGCCTATTCCCTTCTATCTCATATATTTTTGCTTAATTATTCTCTTAGCTAGGGAAATAGGTGGTGTAATAACAACAATCTTCTTCTTCTTAGTCCTTATATCTTGAAATATCAAAGGGGATTTCTCCTTTACTAGGGGGTTGGCATGTAGTAGTCTTTCTCTTTTCCCTAATGATTTTCCTTGTCCTAGAGGAATTATAAATATAAGGAGGAATGGTAGATATCCTAAAAAATCTCCTTAAGCTCCTAGATGCTTTTGCAACACTTGGATCTTCCTTATATTTTTATCTTTCCCACTACACTCTTTCTTTAGAGAGGCCCATTTATTTTGCATACACATCAACCATCTTGTCAAAAAAATTCTTGATCTATGGTTTCCTTTGTTCCATGTGAAATTCCATAGATTTTTCCTCATATATCCTAACCTTTCTTTGGTTTCATCCTTTGGGCTCTTTAATAAAATTTCAACATAGCCAATTAGTTCTTATTCATTGATCTCATATCCTAGTACTGGGATCCATACTATCCTTGATTCCACTACTTCCATCATACATTCATTAGTTGATACTAGAAAAGTGATGTCATTGTGATATTTTTCAACTAGTTTCTAGGGATTATTTCCCTCTCATGCATTATCCTTTGAGATATTGTAAAGAAAGAACCAAGAGAATCATTGTGTGCCTTCCCAACTCTAATTCCACTCATATATTCTTTGATTTGATGGGAAATAGGTCTACCTCTTATCCATGTCACATTCTGGGTTATGAGTAGTTGCTTTAGAAAGTAGAGGAGGAAACATACTACCAAATTCCCATACTTGAATACATATTTCTTCTCCTTGGTTTTCTTCAAATTCTCCATCATTTTTTACCTAATAAACTCACACAAGTCATAATCTACACCATTTTCTATCATCTCATATGCCACATTGATTGTGGTGGCAGATAATAAATTATCCCTGTTTATAAATTGAAATTTGTATCCAATAATCATAGCTACATATCTTACAACTAATTTTCTAATTAGATTCACTACTAAAGCTCTCTTGTCATATGTAGCACCTATTTTCTCCATAACCACTTCATTCTTGATAGATTTTAATACAAGAATTGGTCCAGTGGAGAAAAGACTAGTAAATTCCATTATCACTTCCTTAGTTATCATGTGAGGCATATTGGTACATTTTTTTTTCCACGTATTCTTCTCAAAGCCATTTAACCCATTTTTTATCAAAATAGAAATTAGGGAACCCTTGCCATACATCCAGTTTCTTCGGGACTAGGTTTTGAAATTCTGGCTTTAGGGAGAAGTCTTCTCTAATAAGATCATTAATCCAAAAATTCCCTAACTTATAATGATCAAATTATTTCATCCTACCATGAATTTAGATCCTAATATCCTCAATTGGTAAAACCCCATAAGGAATGTGTGAAAATGCACCTAACAGGTCATCTTCTATTGATTTCATGCGATATTTCTTAAACTTCGGTTGTGGTTTCTTTGTAACTTCAATTACCCTCAGTGTAGCAATTTCACATGTATTAAAATTGTTTTAAAATAATGTTCTTTGTGAAAGTAGGGAAAAACATAGAATGAAAATACCTTTTATATCACTTGTCAAATTAGGGCTTTGAAGCACTAATTCACAATTCACCTTGAATACTTTGAATTCTCTCCTCATTGCTTTTATCCTACTTAGATTATTTATGAAATAAATTTTCCTTAATGAATTTACTTATAATCCATTGATTTGAACTAATTTTGTATTGAATTATTTGAACCAATAAAGTTGGAAACCCTTTATCTATATGCACAGTCAACTTCTGAAGCTTCACAAACTTCCACATCACCATATTTTATTCTGCAATATTCACCAATGGATCAAGCATGTTTATCTACATCACACATATTTATGCTCAGACCTCAGTACCTCTTTTCTAGTGGGGGATAAAATAAATCTATTAAAGAACCCTCTAAGCCAAAGCTCTTAGCTTAGTTTTCAGAGGAAACATTTGTACTAGAGGATGGTATGAATTCTCCCTTGTCTCTTGTCTCTTCCTTATTTTTCCAAATATTTTCCATTTCCTTCTTTACTTCAATCATATTAACCTTTTTAACTAGTCCATTCCTTTTTACTGGATTATCCTTTTATTTCTTCTTCTGCAAAACTTGGCAGTGTGTCTAGGTCTACTACAATTGTGACATCTGATATTATTTTGAATAGTATTCCTTCCAATCACACTAGATCTACATTGATTAGCTTTGTTTCCAAATATATATCATGTATAATAGTAACCATTGAAGGATTGAGTCATTCTACCATTGTTATATCCATTCATCATTTAACTTCTACATTCACTTTCTCTATGACAAAATCTTTTGCATGTAAAACATTGACTGAAAAGGATGGAACATTTTGATTCATTCTGCTTCTAAATTCCATTGCTTTATGTCCAAATTTGTTGCGAGAATAGAAAAACCATTGAAAGATGGGTTCATTTGTGTATTTTTTTGTCTAACCGATGGCCTTCTAGTGTCATTCCATATCTTACCATTGTTCTTCTTATCTTTAGTCTTCTTTGGTTCATTGATCTTCTCTTCTACATTAGGTGTCTGATTTTCTCTTGAGCTTTCACCTTTTTCAAATCCTAAGCCACCTTTATTTTTGGATGCTTTCTAATTTGTAATCATTTCATCAAGATTTATAGAAATCATCTTGAATTTTTCTTCATGAATCCTTGTTTTATCCAAATTAGATCTTAGGTTTACCATTTCTTGTTCAAGCCTTATGCATTCATCAAATTTTCTTTTCACCATTACATTCAAGCACTCTTCAATTCTTTTCTTTTCTTCAACTTGCACTTTCAAACTAGTGATGGATTAATTTACCTACTTTAATTGCTCACTAAATTCCTTATGCATTTCTTTGAACTTCTTGATTTTCTATCTCAATTTTCTGATGCATTCATTTGTGTCTTTGATATTTTCTTTCAAATCTATTTTTCACCTTCAATTATCTCCACATCTTCAAGAGAAACTTTGAGTTCTCCATCTTTTTCAAGTATGAAATCTTCTTCTATAAATCTAATTATTGGAATATCTTTCAAGGGAATAGGAAATTTCCTATCAGCCATGTGTTCAACCTCCAAGACCTTCCTAAAGTGATTAAGCTCATTCCAAAGAACCAATATGTGATACCAATTGTTGAAAACCCAAAATAATTAGGGGGGGTGAATCAATATTCTCTTAAACTATTAAAACATTAAACCTCCAATCACTAATGCATATTCAATTGTAGGAAATAAAGAATACATGAAACATTCACAACATCACATAACACATGAACACCAAGATTTTTACGTGGAAAACCCAAAATAAGAAAACCATGGTGAGGGTTAGCTCACAATATACTATAACTTGTTATAGTATAATTATATAAATGCTCATTACAGGTGAACTAATTATCCAAGTGGACTCACTATCCATAGAGAAAAATATAGAAGAGAGATGGTGGCTCACAAGCTATATTTAACTGTTACAATCACATCTAACATATCCATGAATATAATTCCGTTGAAGCACAATAACAATATTTATCTATTTTCGATTCAACACTCCGTCTTTCTCTTCATTCGTATAATTTTGATCTTAAACTCATCATTCACAACTTAAATTCCCACTGCTCTGATCAAATTCACATCATATCACCACATATTACATTCAATCATCAAAATATAAAAAAAATCCAACATATATATCTGCATCAATTGTTACATCGATTAGATCGACCTAATTAGATGTAGCACCCAAAATATAACTTGTTAGCTTGAATCATTTCATACACATATCGTGCCATGATTCAAAAATCAGAATAAATTTAAATAGGTTAGAATAGAACTATAATTGATCCCATATAAGATAGAAATACTTCGCCTTCACATACCTTCAAACATATTAGGTTGGCTCCACATAAGACCTAAAAGAAAAAACCTTCAATTGTGTATCCATATCTTGACACATGGATGTCAAAACTTGATACCATTTGGAATCCATACTCTACTACCATCTCGAAACTTATCCTCAAAAGTGAAATTCCAAATATTTATTCGTGGAGATGTGCATAATTTCCCACACAATTTTACTATATAGAAAATAATTGTAATTTTCTAGGACAAATTCTATTACTCATAACTTTCAATCCAATTGTCCAAACATGATGAAATATTGGAATTAGATACATCTAACATCCACCAAAATTATGTTAGACATGAAAAGTGACATATTCAATTGTGGAGTGGTGTGAACCCAAAAATTGGCACATAGTAACACTATATTCACATAATTGACACTTGGTCAATTTCCCATTATAACTATTTTTACTGGACCAAACCATTATGCAAAAATGTCTTCCTTATCAACTCCCAAACCTATTATAACTGATCAAAATGGTCTAGTGTAACTAAAATATTCATATGAGTTACAATGCTGGAATTAATGGAAACACTACAAACACATTGTTATGTACCTTCCATGCTCATGTTACCAAGCATCATCAATGACATAATTTTAACAGATATGATATTTTTTATATTGATGACATTGTATATTAGGCACTTTAATATGCATGGTTGAACTCTCTATGTATTTGGTTTATGACATGGATATTGTTTATGAACATGGACACATATAGTTTATAGGAAATTTATGGTTTTTTACCTTTCTATATTATTATGGATCTTCTATAAGTTGATGTGTCTGTGAATGATATAACATCAATAATTAATACATAAAATTAACTTGGTAATCAATGAATTTTTTTTCATAATAGAATATGTACAAGATGAATCAATTAATGCACTAACATGAATGATTTAATCACAATTAAATGTATCATTTATATGAATAAGTGAATAAGATGTTTCATTAAAGGATAAATAAATATAAATCATAAATATTTCATGTTGTTTTCCTCTGAATTTTGTTCTTAGCCATGATTCATATCATTATACATGTACCCAATACCATAATGTTGATTATTTTCCTAGTAATGGTATTGGTTTAAGTCTAGCTTGTTCTTTTTTTCCTAGTCCTTCACCTTTATAACTGAGTTTTTACATAATTCTAAATCCATACCATATCATTGATAAAATTATGTAGGATAAGAATAATCACTAATAGAACTAGCACCCTTGATATCATTGTCACATAAAAAAGTTTCTTTCTCATCATTATACATGATTTAGGTGATTCTCGATCAATATATGGATTGATTTAGAGAAAAAGTAATTTGTCAGCTTTTGGATCAGCTCAATACTCTCCAATACCACAAGACATAAAATATAATAGAACCCACTCACCATCATATAGTACATAATCATTTATTGGAGGATATTTTTGTTGATTCATATTTGATTAATTGATTTAGTGTAATTAAGTCTTTAGATTAATCTATCATTTGGTAAAGATTAAACTATTGAGGATATGCTAATATGTGAGTTTTTACCAATGAGCCAAAATCTATATAACACACACACACACCTAAGCTAGAAGGTATGATTATCATATCATGTAGTAATGGATGCCTCAATAGAACATTATAAGATAAATTTCATGGAATCACATGGAATAATGTGTCTAAATTAAGTGGGCTAACTATGATAGAAAGATAAATGGCACTTAAATAATGTTTCCCACTTTATCAAGTCATCTAATAGTAAGATTAGATATTACAATTTTGATGTATCGATGTTTAGTTTTTTTTCCAAAAAATCTTAATAAATATATTCAAACTAGGTCTTATGTCAACCGAGGAGCATTTAATATTCAATTTACCATTACTCACCACACTGTATAAAAATAAATCTTAAATAATAACTAACTAATAGGATTTATATGCCATCAAATGAAATGATGTGATGTTCTTTGTGACCAATAGATTTAATCAAAGAAGTCACTAGTTTTGGAGTGGTATTGGAATATATATTTGAATATTTTCTAAATATATTTGTATGATATCCTTATGCAAAGGTGTTGTGCATACTAAATTCCAAAGACATATCTCAGCTTATGTATTCTAAATTTGTTGAATAAGGTTGAAATTTTTAGGTGTCTTAGATGTAACCTTAAGTGCAAGAGGAAATTCATTTTTATAAGGTGGTAAAACTAGACATTGAATTGGACCATCTTAACCTCTAACTAGATTTTGATGTGGATATCCAGCTACATGTTATCTAGGTGAAGTATCCTTAGCATGAAAAGTGGGCATCTCTATAGGAGAATATGACATGGCATGAAAGGTGGGACAAGTAGAATAGTAGGATAAGGAGGAAAATTATCAAAATATAGGTTATGAGAATATCAAATTAGTCCATACTATTTTCAAGAACTTTAGGGAAATAAATTAATAAATAAAAGCAAGTGCTAAGTTAATAAACAATTGATAGAATAAGTCATGTTAATCAAACCATTGTAATGCTCCTCCAATTCATCTAGATAATAATCATTATCAAGAAAGGAATATTTAACATGAAAATATGTATTAGTAGTATAATTAAAAAATGAAGTAATAAATTATAAATAAATATAATATATTGTCATGAGAGGAACAATAAGCATTAACAAAATTTTCCTTAAAAGATAATAGGTTAAGATCATAATTAAAGGTACTATCATATAACATAAAACTAAGGAAAATACTACCATGAGTATCCATTAAACTAGCATGAGATGCAAAAAAATGATCACACAACATATCATCACATGAAAAATAAGGTAACACACATATCCCATTATCCTTAGAATCATCAAAAAGTGTATAATCAAAATAAAATAAATCTAAAATTGATCTAGGGTTATCATCATATGCAAGAGGAATACCATTACAAGGAAGGTATACAAACACCATACATATGTAGAGAAGGTGCAACCTTATCAATATCCATCACATAAAGTTTATTATTAAATAAGTTAAAGCATCAATAGGTGTATGCTCATTACTATCACTAGCCATAGGAGAGATATGAAGAATATGTGTTATATATTCAAGGTAAATCTTGCAGAAATATGAACTCAAATATGTGTTTGCAAATCTGAAATTATATATCCAAGATTATCAATATTATGATATGTGATTATAAATTGCAAATATGAAAGAAAAAACAAAAATACCACAAGTTGAGAATCACAAGTGACACAATATATATGTGGAGAAACCCTTGTGGGAAAAAAATGCACACCCAAAGAGATCCCATGTTTGTATTAATCTTCAAGGAAGTACATCAATATAACAATCCTCTATGAAATCTATTATAATTTTGTTACCCTAACAACCTACAAAAAAACTCTACAAACCACCATCTCAATGCTCCAATATATAGAAGTTTGTGGGATAGAATACCACATATGGTATCCCAAAATAATAAACAAAACCACACCCTCCTTAGTAGACAACCCATAAGCATGGTAAAAAATATTAAATGTTCGCATGGCCTTGACATGGGCACCTAACCCATAGCCAATGAAAATTGGTCAATACTGAGTGCTCCATAACTATCCAATGACTTTGACATATTAAACCTAAAACATGCAAGATTGGACACCCAACCCAAGATAACATGCAAATAACATGCAAAAAGCATGCACTTTTGGGTGGTCCCTACCTAGAAGTTGGATGCCCAAAAGGAATATGCTCCCTATATGCTCTATAATTATCACCATAGTGGGTCCACCTCTTTGAATGCAAATACAATTTTTCATAAGAAAATAAATAATAGATATGTTTCCCCTCATGTCTTCTAGAACACTTTCAAAGAACACGGGAACACATAGTTGGAAACTTAGGATAGAAATTATAATGTCATCTATCCTAACATTATACCCCTTGACATTATACATTACAATTACATCCATGAGATACAAATAAAATATAATCAAGTACAGTGATCAAGACCCATGGCCTTCCTACACCAAGAGAACTTATCCGTGGTCATTGACTTCATGAGAGAATCTACAACATTACCCAAAGTTTCAACCATTTCAATAAAGACCTTACCATTCTTAACCACTTCTCACACAAAGTGATACTAAACATCAACATGATTAGTACGAGCATGACACATAGTATTTTTGGCTAAACATATGGCACTTTGACTGTCACATGCAATTCTCATTGCCATGCAATCAAAACCAATGCCATTACCAAGTCTCTATAACCAAAATCCCTCCATAAATGCATGTATAATAGTAATATATGTTGCTTCAATGGTGGACAATGAAACAGTAGGTTGAATCTTACTCATCCAACTCACTGCACCTCCAAAAAAGTAAAAACATAGCCACTAGTGGACCTTCAACTGCCCAAGTCACCTTCCCAATTGGCATAAAAAAAAACCTATATATCTAATGAATTAACCACATCATTAGTACCATGATAAACCAAATAGTAATATAAAGTACCACACAAATATCCAAACACCCTCTTAAAAGAAGTCCAATTCTTTCTACCAAGGTTAGACATAAACTTTCTGAAAACTCTCACTGCTTGGGCTATATATGGTCTAGTGCAAACTATTGGATACATAAAACAACCAAAAACACTAGCATAAGGATTGCTAGACATATCTTAAAAATAATCATCATAATTAGGAAACATGTCTAAACTCAACTTAGTACCAACTAGAAATGGAATATTAATTGGTTTACAGTCATGCATACTAAACCTCTACAAAATGGTATCAACATACTTACTCCGACAACCAAAGATTTTTGTGAGTTTGAACCCTACTAATCTCCATCCCAAAATATATTTTACAACCTCTAAATCCTTCATATCAACTGTGTTAGAAAGTTTATTCTTAAGCTCCCTAATCATCACCTTGTTGTTACCCATAAACAACATGTTATCAATATACAAGACAATGATTAGTATCTAATCATCAATAAAATCAAAGTAAACACAATGATCCTCCTCACTCCTAAAAAAACCCAACTTCAATGCAAAGGCATATAACTTCTTGTACCACATCCTGGATAATTGTTTCAAACCATATAGAGATCTCTTTAACCTACAAACTAAGTGTTATTTTCCTTTCACAACAAAATCACCAGGTTGTCGCATATATTTTTTTTCCTCAAGATCCCCATACAAGAAAGTAGTTGTAACATCTATTTGCTCTATTTCAAAATTATAAGAAGAAACAATAGATAATATGAATCTAATAGAATTTAATTTATAAATAAGAAAAAAATTCACCAAAATCAACTCCCTCTCTCTTGGAGTATCCCTTTGCCACTAATTTGGCCTTGTATTGCTCTAACTGACCATCTATGCCAAATTCATTTTTAAATACCCACTTGCAACCAATGGGATTCATTCCTTTAGGGAAGCTGACAAGATCTTAGGTATCACAACTATATAAATCCATCATATCCTCCTACATTTCCTACATCCAAGAATCAATTTCTTCTGAAGAAATAGCCTCCTTGTATGATCTAGGTTCATTGCCAGTACTCAACAAAGAAAATACACAATGATAATTAGATGGGATATACCCATAAACTAGATTTCATTGTCTTGTGGATCTTCTTAAGGTAGGATTAAGGGGCTCTTGCTTCTCTTCTTATTCTATATGCTCAGCCTGCATATCATTTAAACTCTCTAAACCCTCTTCTTCTTCTCCATCCTCAAATCCATCTGATTATTCTTCCACATTTGCATCTTTTTTCTTCTCAATGTTTTCCTTGAATTGCACTATATTTTTTTTATCTTTCTCCTTTAGTTGTTCTTCATCTGAGTAATCTCTAAACTCCCTAAAAATCACAACTCTAGATAAACATATTTTATGGGTTAGTGGATTCCAAAGATTATATTCTCTTACATTCTCACTACAACCAACAAAGATGCATTTATGTACTTTTGGATCCAATCTAGAATGTTTCTCTTGAGCCACATGAACAAAATACTCACAAAAAAAGACCCTTAAATGTGAAACAAAAGGCTTTATACCTATCCACACTTCATAAGGAGTTTTATCATTAAGATTTGAATAAGGAGATCTATTAACCAAATAATATTGCAGTACTTACAACTTATGCCCAAAAGTATCTATCAATCTTAGCACCACAGAACATGATCCTAGCTCTTTCCATCAAGGTTTATTTCATTCTTTCCTCTAATCCATTTTGTTGGGCTACATAAGGAGTAGTATTTTTCCAAATAATACTTGCATTCTTATAAAACTCATCAAATTACCTAGAACAATATTCACCCCCATTGTCAAATCTCAACACCCTTATCTTATAATCGATTTTCTTCTCAACTAAGGCTTTAAATTCCTTAAACTTAGTGAGAACCTCAAATTTTGCATGTATAAAACAAATCTAGGTGTATCTTGACACATCATCAATAAAAGTAACATAATAACAAGATTTTCCACAAGATTCAACATCCACTAGTCTAAACACATCTAAATGAATGATCTCTAATGATTTCTTAGCTCTATTAGTCTCATTAGGGAATGGTGATCTATTTTGTTTACCAAACACACAATGCTCACAAAAATCATTTTTATTAACAAAATAATCATAAATATCGTCAACCAACTTTTTATTCAAAATGGCCTTAAGAACCTTTTCACTTATGTGATCCAATCTATGGTTCCACAACATACATGCATTTTTAGTGCAAGTTTCATTGGCAGAGTAAAAAAAAGTGGAGGCATTAAGCCTAAAAAAAGCACCTATTTGAGATCCTTTAGCAATCACCAAACTCCCTCTTACCAACCTAAAACCAGACTTGTCAAATGTCACAAGCATTCTAGAATCATTCAACTTGGATATTGAAAGTAAATTTTTTACAAGTCCTAAAATATATAAAACACCATTAAGGGTTTTAACCCTTCCATCAGTGAAACAAAACTTTACCTTTCTCTTACCAACAACTATCTTCATGTTTTTATCACCAAGCAAAAATTCTCCCCCATGATAAGTTGAATATCAAGTAAACCAATCCTTGTGAGGATTCATATGGTAGGAGCAACCTGAATCAATAAGTGAGGCATCATTACCAAAAGTGTTAGTAGAAATAAACAAAGCATCAAAATCACCATCTTGTAAGGACTTTTTTGTGAAAGTATTTGAACTCTTTTTCTTGTTTCTATACTCATTCTTCACATGTCCTCTCTTACCACAATTCCAACACTTTACTCTTATCTTCCCAAGGATTTTAGAATTTATTTTAGAATTGTCTCTCTTTTTGTCCCCTTTTTAGCCTTCATTTTTCTTTGGACCTTCCTCACACATGCAAGGAATATTGGAAGACCACATTCAAGGATTTTATCCTCATCTCTTCTGAAAGAAGTATAGAAATGAGACTGTCCATCTTCAGTTTTGTACCACCACCACTTATGGAAATAATTAGATTTTCCCAAGATTCGGGTAAAGAACAAAGCAAAAAAATACATTTACCTTCTTCTTCTATCTTAACATATACAAATTCAAGCTTAATTATAATCATACTAAAAGTATTTAAATGCTATACATTAGAATTACCATCATTCATTTTCAAAGAATACAAACTTATTTCCAGATATAGTTTATTTGTTAGACTTTTAGTTTGATAAATTTCACCTATCCTCCTCCATAACTTGAATGCGGTAGATTCTTATGAAAAATTCAAGAGGATGAAATATGTAAGACACAAACAAATAGTTCCTTTTGTCTTCTTATCCATTTTCTTCCAATCTTCATCAGACATTGATTTTGGTTTCTTTTCACTTGAAAATTCCAACCACTGATATCTCTCTTCAAGGAGATCCTCCATCTTCAAATTTCACATCTCATAACCAGTTCCATTGAATTTATCAATATCTAGAAGGGAGGTAGAAGCCATTTTTTATAATCTTCTTCACAAATCTACAAAACCCACAATGCACAAGCCCCTACTACAACCAAAACACCTTCAACACTTAAAAAAATGTGTCCCTCTCTTAACAAAACCGTTAGCTTTGATACCAAATTTTATATATTCAAGGTAAAAATTGCAGCACTATGAAATTAAATATGTGTTTAAAAATATGAAATTATGTATCCAAGATTACCAATATTATGATATGTGATTAGCAATTGCAAACATGAAAGAAAATCAACAATACCACAATTTGAGATTCACAAGTGACACAAGATATACGTGGAGAAACCCTTACGGGAAAAAATCTAGACCCAAAGAGATCCAATGTTTGTATTAATCTTCAAGGAAGTACATCAATAAAAGAATCCTCTTTGAAATATGATAAAACTTCATTACTGTGACAACCTACAAACAAACTCTACAAACCATCTCAATTATCCAATATATAGAAGTTTGTGGGAGAGAATACCACATATGGTATCCCAAAACAATAAGAAAAACCACCTGGAAAAGTCCACACCCCCTTAGTGGACAACCCATTAGCATGGTAAAAAATATTAAATGCTCACATGACCTTCACATGGGCACCTAACATATAGCCAATGAAAATTGGTCAATACCAAGTGCTCCATAACTCTCTGATGACTTCGATGGCTCAAACCTAGAACATGCAAGATTGGGCACCCAACCCAGGACAACATGCAAAATCATGCACTTTTGGGTGGTCCCTACCCAGAAGTTGGATACCCAAAATGAATATGCTCCCTAGGTACTCTATAACCATCACCATAGTGGGTCCACCTCTTTGAATGCAATTACAATTTTTCATAGAAAATAAATAATAAATATTTTTCCCCTCATGTCCTCTAGAACACTTTCCAGAGAACATGGAGACACAACTATCAAATTAGAATAGAAATTATAATGTCACATATCCTAACAATATGAACCTTCTAGACAAGGAAAATGAGTGGATCTAAAATAAAAAGGATAAGAATTAACCAACTCTATAAATAAGGGTAAAATTTAATGTACCTTCCTAGATTCTTCAATGAAAATGATGTGTTTGCAATATAAACAACAATATTCACCAAATTATATCCAAACAAAAATAATTAATCATACTTAAACAAAAACCAATAACTATTTATACAATCACATAGATTTATACAAAATGAATCAAACTTTCGAAACAAATTATATTAATTAAGATCTAATTTTTATAGCAAATATGATTTCTATGATAGTCATTATTACAACAACAATGACAAATCCAATTCTACAACAAGCAATGATCAAAAGAAAAAAATAATTTCCCTACAACTCCTTAAAGCTCTAATGTAATCCCTGAGTGAGCATGCCCTGAAGAACCAAAGGGTCTTAGTCCTTTGATTTCATCAATCAGTAGGTTTTCATCCAAAAATCATAATATCCTATTATTTTTCCTCCATATAAGATCGTTTGAACACAAATTTCCTAAAAGATATAATAACATAAAATGGATGATATCAAAATACAATGTTTTCCTAGTTTTATATGCTACAAACCCAAATGCCAACACTAGTCAAAAAACCAAGATTTGCACCAAGGACCAAATTTTAATTCTACATGCTACATCATAGGTTGACCTTAATGACCCTTGACTTGTTACAATATAGGTCAACTGATCCTTATAGGCCATATAGACTTTCCCATAAAAGGTTCAAAGTTTCTCCTTCCTTCCAACTTGGCATAGGTTGAGTGGTGTCTCCAAACTCCAATCTCAATAGATCCTTGGAATGCATTGGACCACAAACCCAATCCTTGAACTCCTAAATCCCTTGGAATGCATCAAACTATAACCTCCAATAGACCTTTCCAAGCATTAGGCTACAACCCTAGTCCCTCACCTTTTATAACTCTTAGCATGTGTCGGGAAAAATCTCACTCCTTGAACTCTAATACCTCATTGGTATATGTCGAGAAGAAAAATAGATCACCAACCTTGAATAGATCCTAGGCATGGGTCAAACAATGAATTTGATTACCAAATTCACATATCTCCTTGGGCGAGCAATATTTTATTGTTTTTTTTTTTTAAGGGACATGACAAGTCCTTCCTCCCCATGATTTCTTGTCCTCAAGAAATGAAAATTAGAATTCTCAAGAATCTCTAGCCCTTCTCATGTAGTGTCCTCATATGGTAGGTTTTTCCATATGATTAGATACTCTGTGATGCTCTTTCTCCTCAATTTTTTGACATAGGTGTCTATCACTTTTGTTGGGACCATAATCAAGTTACCCTCATCATCTAAGGGCAGTAAATCCTCTAAGGTGTAATGTGCTAACCAAGAAATTTCTTCAAACAAGATATATGGAAAACATTATGAATCTTGTTTTTCTATAAAAGCTCCAACTCGTAGGCCACTTTATTGATCTTCTTCACAATTTTGTATGGTTCATAGTATCATGGTTTGATATTTTCAACTCCACACTTCTTAATACAATTCTATTTATATGGATGCAATCTCAAGAAAACCAAGTCTCCCACCTCAAATGACCTTTTTGTTCTTTTCCAATCTACTTGTATTTCATTGGTTTCATTCTTATCATTGTGATTGAGGATTTTTCTACAAGGATCAAGATTAGATTAGCATTGCATGCATATTGTATCAAAACCCACAATGACAATAGAATGCATAGGAAAATAAAGGAAAATATGAACTAAAACGAAACAAGCTCACCAAACCCTTCCTCCTCCATGGCTGACTTCCATTGCACCTTCTAGCTTGTTGTGATGATGAGTGTGCCCTCAGATTGTGATGAGAAAACTCTACTATATGGCCTAGCCCTAAGCAAAGTTTTGAAGGATTTTAATAAAGAAAATGCAAGAATTTATGGAGAAGGAGAAGTCTAGAAATTAAAATTAAGAGATATTAAGAGATTTTTGAAATGAAGACAAAATTGGCATTTTATAGAAAATGCAATTTTGTATGGACAGATGAGATTAAAGATTGATAAGTGCCCTAGAATCTGTGGTCAAGATTCAAAATAACAATCCCTTAATTAGGGTTAGGGCAACTCTAGGATGAAATTTAAATTGAGTGGATGAGATTTAATTTGAGAAATCAAATCAAGGGAAGAGAATATTTGTGACAGTGAGATAAAAATTAGTACGTGGAAAGATGATGAATTAGAAAATCAAGTTATTTTAGAAATAACTTAATTTGTGGAGAGAAATGCTATTTTGAAATTAATATTTAAATTAATTCCAAAATGGTGAATTCATGTGATAGTAAATAATAATAATTTAAAATTATTTACTTGGAAAGAGGGAAATTTCCAATTTAAATAAAATGCTTTTATTTAAATTTAGAAAGAAAATCAACAAGACAATTTAATAATTAAGATTATTCAATTGTGGAGGAAAATTAGAAAGTGGGTAATTTTAAATATGATTTTATTTAAAATTAGAAAGAAAGTTGAAGAGGATAATAGTTAAATAAATAATAGGAAATTTATTTAATTATGAGTAGACATGAATAATTCATGACGTATTAAATAAATAAATAAATTTTATTTATTTAAATAATCAGGAGGAAGTAATGCACTAATAATAATTAAATAAATTTAGGAACTTATTTAATTATAGAGTGACATAAGCATTTAGTGACGTATTTAAATAATAAATGTAATTTATTTATTTAAATATTCAGGAGGAATAAAAGACGTGAATTAATTAAATAATTAATAATTATTTAATTAATAGTTGACATTGGACTACAAGACATAATTAAATATTTTAATTATGTTGAGACGAAGCATGATATAGAAAAATGTGGTTTACGGGTCTAGGCCATTTTTATGTGTCTACAATCATAAGTTATCCTTTACTTCCCTCAATATCACTTGACTGCAATTCATCAAGTCACTTGTTGGTACTCTATATTCAGAAAGCAACATATTAGAGAAAGATAGTGCATCATAACCATATAGAACCTTGTAAGGTTTCATCAAAATGGACATGTGGTGTGAATTATTGTATCAATATTCACCCAAGTACAACCACTTGATCCATGTAATTTTTTTGGTCTCAAACATAGTTTCGTAAGTACCCCTCAATCCACTTATTTACTTATTTTGTTTGTCCATTAGTTTGGGGATGGTAGCTAGTACTTGGTGTGAGTTTTGTACATGTCAAATGAAATAATTCATACCAAAAAGAAATAATAAAATTGTTGTCCCTACCACTGACAATGTTCTTGGGAAAACCATGTAATCTAAATATCTCCTTGAATAATGTATTTGATACTTGAATTACCTTGAAATCTAAAGAAATAGAAATAAAATGTGCATACTTTGTCAATCTATCAAAAAAAATATAAATACAATCTCTACCTTGTACCTTGGCCAAACCTGTGATGAAGTTCATGAATAAACTCTCCCATTTTTTTTTGAGAATTGATAGTGGTTAAAGCAACCCTAGTGGAAAAAAATGTTTTTCCATATTCCATTGATAGGTCATACACTCTCTAATATGCTTATGGACATCCTCCTTGAAACCTTTCCATGGAAATCTCTCATGGATATACCTATATGTCTTATAATACCCTTGATGTCCTAATGTTAGAGTTTCATAAGAGGATTTCAAAATATTCTCCTTGATTTTAGACTCATGCGCCAAAAAGATTAAATTCTTATAGATTATAAGCCCTTCCATGAAAACATACCTCTCATCTTTCACCATCTCATCAAGGATGTGAACAAAAAAATTATTCTTAGTATACTCAATAATAATGGAAACCCTCCAATTAGCAAAAAAAATAGATAATGAGCATAGAGTATGCCTCCAAGAAAGAGAATCAACTACCACATTCCTCTTTCCTTTCATAAACTCTATTTCAAAATCATAGGATTGCAGATTTCTTACCTTTTTTTGGTGACCATTAAAGTTTTTGACCCAAGAAGAACTTCAAACTATTATGATCAATCTTCACAACAATTTTGTAACAAACTAAATATTGTATAAATTTTTCTAGTGCATGCATAATTGCCAACATATCTTTATCATAAATAGAATATCCCTTATCTAAATTTCTTAATTTTCTACTCTCAAAATATATTGGATGTTGTCCTTGACTTGGGATAGCTCTAAGACTTTCTATAGAAGAATCACATTTGACAACAAATGGCAATGCGAAATAAAGTATAGAAAGTATACAGAATGAGCTCATTATCTTCGACTAGTCAAAATATTTTTTAGCATATTCAAACCATACAAAATATATTTTCATTGTTAGATCAATCAATGGAATAATCAACTAAGAAGAATTTTTACAAACCTCTTATAATAACAACACAATCCCAATAATTCTTTCAATTATGTTGGATTAGTGGGAGTTGGTCAGTCGAGAATCACATGGATATTTTGTTGATCCGCTTGAACACCCTTAACACTTATGGCATGTCCTAGAGAAAAATTATCTTCCAACCCAAAATCACATTTGGACAACTTCATAAAGAAAATTTGTTGCTCCAAAATACCCATAATTGTATCTAAATGTTTTAGATGTTCCTCCTAGGTTTTATTATATATCAAGATACCATCAAAGAACATTGTGTAAGGAAGATAAGGTGGTAGAAAAATTTCTTACACTAATCTTGAGAGGAGGATTATGTAAAAATTTTCAATTCTTCACAATAGTTACAAAAAATAAACATAAGTATCATTAATACCACAACACAGTGATTTATGTGGAGAAACTCTTTCAGGAGAAAAAATCCCACTCCAAAATCCACCCAATATATTATTATAAAAAATAAAATTTTACATATACTTGTAGAGAAATATTTTTATAGGAGTATGACTAACTAGAATGAAAGGAAAGAAGAGTGAAAAAATAGTCTTCATAATGCAAATCTTCAAGAGAGGGTTGCAAAACTGTGTTTCAAATATTTTAACCTTAACAATTTCATTTAAGATTGCACATTCATTTTAGTATTTTCAAATTTAAGAAATAAACCATAAGACACAAAATTTACATGCAAAAACCCTTTCGAGAAAAAACCCACACACGAATGCACAAATCAATTGTATTATAGTTAAAATTCATTACAATACAACTTCCATAGTCTATTCTCTTGTAGGTTTTGCTAAACTATGGTACAATATTCTAGAGTGAATTTGATAGCATAATGGTGTCTCAAAAATTAAAAATCAATCTCATGCAATGAACTAAGGATTAACATATTTATACACTCATACATGGGTGCCCAAGATTGTCATGTGTCATTTCCATAGTCTTTGTATGAATATAAACTAAAACATACAACAGGCACGAGTTCCTAGTTACTCGAAAGGCAACCAAATTAACATGCAACAATATGCAACAAAATGCAAGGTATGAAACTCCAAAATCAAGTTACCTCACATGCAAGTTGTTCCCATAGATAAAATCAAGTCAACAACCAAATTTGAATTCATCTTTGACTCCTAGTCACTCCTAGTGACAACTTAGTCTTCATTTAGCAACATTCCTCTTCAAGCATCGATCAATAAGTCAAACCAATGCCAAATGGTATAATGGTTGACCTCCTTGAGGATTTTATTGAAATGGACAAGACAACTAAGAGGGGGAGGTGAATTAGTTATAGAAAATTAAACCTTAAAAAACTCTCAATAGTAATCAGATCCATAAGAATTCATTAAGTCCTTATTCGGTTAGATTGATTAAACATGAAATGCAAATAATAGAAATTGAAATCACAACACCATACACATGAGGACGCCAGATTTACGTGGAAAACCCAATGAGCGAAAAATCAGAGTAAGAATTATCTCACAATATAAGTAATAGAAAAATTGGTACAAAGGGGCTCACTGCCAGAATATGACACACTATCCAAAAAGGATCACAACCAAGGATCACTACCACAAAAAAATGCAATAAGCTCACTTCTCAATGCAATAAGGAGTCCACAATTTTTTGCACACTTTCATAGTCTCACATGAAAGATTTCATATGCCTTCAGCTCACTGCCTTTAGGAACCCTAACATGAAATTCACATTGCTTTGCTCAAATTTGCATCACACATATCACTTTCAACTATGATCAACGAATTAGTATGGTCCAACTACACTTGATCCATGAGGATACGAAGAATAATTTATCCACTAAACGTCAATCCTAATAGAGATCATTCAAATAAACACTAAACTAGGAACCCATTAAAGCTAACATGTTAAACTATGAAAGCTTCAAAACACCTACTCTAATCAATTGAAACTTATCATGTTGGGGGAGTGGTGTCACATTAATATGAAATGATGACCCTTTCCCAATCTTGTGGATAAATGAGATTGTTTCAATATCTTATTGAAGAAAATTGATGAAAACATTGATAGATGTGTACGCAAACGTGATTAAAAGCTAAATGAACATTGTGCAAACTATACTAACATGATTTATTCTAAGATGATCAATATGTGTGAGTGAAAAGATAATTTAAATGAGTTTTAAGCTAAAAGGATTCAAACCCTAATTATCAAATAAGCTAAATGGATGCATTATGTTATCATGGAAGCCATTAATGAAAGCTAATCTATTATGCAAGTAATTTAAACCAAAAAAGATGCTAAATTTGAGTGCAAATGAAAATTATTTTAACAACATAAGTTTGATGTTAAAAGATGGATCAATTTGTCTCTAAATAGAGACATATTTATAGGAGATCAAATGAGAAATGAAGGGTTGAGATAAAAAAGTTAATCAATGGTCTAAAAGGAAGGAAGATGGAGGCATGGATCATGGATTCCCATCAAGGGTTGAAAATGCAAGATGATAGTTAATCAAGGGTTCACATTAATCCAAATAAACACACTTTCAAGACTTGCACAAGAAGTCTTGTAAGTTAACTTGCACATGAAGTCTTGTAAGTTTGTTAAAAGAAAGAATATCCTCATGGGTGAGGAAAATTAGATATTTAGAAAATTAAAACAAAGTTTTAATGTGCAAAAGGGGAAGGAATATTCCTTTTGGAGGAATGTGCAAATGAAGAATTAGATTTAATTAGTAATTTGATAAGTAAATAAAGTTTTAATTATGCAAATTTAGGGGAATTTAGATGATATTCATTAAATAATTTATTTATTTAATGAAAAGGGAGAATTATATGGTATTCATTAAATAAATGATTTAATGAAAAGGGGGAAAGTGTTATGATATTTAATTAAATAACTTAGGGTTGTTCAATTAATTAAGAAGAATTAAGGGGATTAAATTAAATAGTTTGATTTATTCAATTTAATAGGATGAAATGTTAGCATGAAAGAGGGTGAATTAACCTAATTAGATCAATTAGATTAATAGATGAAAATGACATAATTAATTAAATAGCTAGGCTAATTTAATTAATTAAGTAAAAAGAGGATGGGTTTCAAGATGAAATGATGTTAGTATACCTAATTCGAGTGTATGATATCATTTGAGACATTTTTAAGTGTCTTGTTGAGAATCTATGTC
Source organism: Sequoiadendron giganteum (assembly GCA_007115665.2). Taxonomy (NCBI): domain Eukaryota; kingdom Viridiplantae; phylum Streptophyta; class Pinopsida; order Cupressales; family Cupressaceae; genus Sequoiadendron; species Sequoiadendron giganteum. Next base: position 558,913,185 of record CM021105.1, read on the forward strand.
TCAATTTCCAGTCTTGTTTCCCCTTCCTTCTCTCTTGGCGCCTTCTTTGTTCCATTTTCGATCCTTACCGCTATACCGTGACGGCTTTGGCTTGCTCTGGCTGTGTCTAGCCTGGTGGTTACCGCCATACCACGATGTCTTTGGCTTGCTCTGGTTGTGTCTGGCCTGGTGGTTACCACCATACCATGGCCAGCCAAAGGGCTGACCGCGGTGGTCATGATAAATCCGCCTACGGTTGGCTTGGTGATTACCGTGGCCAGCCAAAGGGTTAACCATGGTGGCCAGCCAAAGGGCTAACCACGGTGGCCATGGTAAAGCCGCCTGCGGTTGGCTTGGTGGTGACCGCGATGGCCACGGCCAGCCAAAGGGCTAACCGCGGTGGTCGTGGTAAAGCTGCCTATGACTGGCCTAGCAGTTACTACCTTACCATGGCCAGCCAAAGGGCTAACCATGGTGGCCACGATAAAGCCGCCTGCAGTTGGCCTGGTGGTTACCGCCATACTACGGCCAGTCAAAGGGTTGACCGAGGTGACCACGGTAAAGCCACCTACGGTCAAGCTGTCGGTTATCGCTCTACCGCGGGGTGGCCTCTCGGCCCCTGTGATAGCGTGGTAAGACCGTCAGTGGTCCCACTGATCGGTACCACCATATCATAGGGTGAGCTCGGGAGGGCCACGGTAAGGCCTGGCTAGCGAGCTTAGTTGGCTTACTGCCATACTGCAGGGTGGACTCGGGTGTGCCGTGGTAGCGCAGTAATGACTGTTGGGAGCTCAGTCGAGCTCGACGACTGGTTTGACCAAGTTGGACTCAGTGTCAAAGGCTGACAACGATTAGAATGCAGACACGTGGCTTAGTATCAAAGCATGATTGGTTTGAGATCAAAGTCGTAGCAGCAGTAATTGTAGGTCGATTCTGGGTGGCGGACAGGACCCAATTTGGGTAATGGCTTTAATGCCTGGGTGGCTCAATGCAATGAGATCGGTATGGGCAGATTTTGGGTGCAACTAAATCTGACATGATTTGTACCTAAGATCGTTGGTTGACATAGTAAGTTTGAACTATATGTTCTTGGAGATTGTAACAGTGAGAAGAAAATTTTCTGATTGTGCTGCTGTGAACAAAAACAGAGAAGTATGTGATTTGTATGTAACTATTTTTTGTTACTATAATACAAAATAGTCTTGACTTTGTGTGGTGGGTTTTTTTACCTGAAATTTTTTTCCCATGTATATCTTGTGTCAACTATGGATGCTCATCTTTGTGTAATATTTATTTTACTTGTATGTATTCATCTTAAGAAGTTTTAGAAGCTATTGAAACTTGTATATGCTCTTCTCCTTTGTTGTATTAGTGTTAAGGGAATGTATTCCACACTATTGGGTCTGTAGATCCATGCACGTTTTTCCCTACAAGTGGTATCAAAGCTTGTCCAGTTGTGTTATCCTTGTAGGAAAGATTAGTTTTTTGTGCTAATACTATTTCAGTGGGAGTCTTGCATTGTTAGAACTTGTTTTTGTTTGAGATGGCGAGTACATCTGGTAGAGTAGATATTGAAAAGTTCAATGACAGTAACTTTGAGTTATGGAAACTCAAGATAGAAGACTTGCTTGTGGATAGAGACCTCTGGATTGCTGTCTCTGGAACTAAGCCACAAAGTACAACGCAAGAAGCTTGGGATATTGCTGACAGAAAAGCAAGAGGTTTGATAAGACTAAGTCTAGCTGATTTTGTTCTCCTAAATGTTCATGAGGAGTAGTCTGTAGCTTTATTGTGGAAGAAGCTTGGTGATATTTATCAGGGAAAGTCTCTTGTAAATAAGTTATTCCTAAAGAAGAAGTTTTACTCCTTGAAGATGGACAAAGGTGCATTTGTTGCAGACCATCTAAACTCATTTAATATGAGTATCACTCAGCTGGCATCCGTAGGTGTAAATATTGAGGAGGAGGATCGATGCATGCTCCTATTGTGTTCACTACCTGACAGTTGGGATCATCTTGTGATGGCCATTGGAAGCACTAATACTGCTTTCAAGATGGAAGACATTGTTGCCTCATTGTTATCTGAAGAGATGTGGAGGAATTCTTTAGAGATTGCCAAAGAGGCTCTTGTTGTTCGAGGTAGACCAAAGGAGAAAGGAAAGAAGAAAGACAAGAAGTCAAAATCCAAATTTGCAGGGAGATCGAAGTCTCTTGGTAAAAAATTCAAGGTCAGATGTTGGAACTGTGGGTAGCCTGGTCACATCAGGAAGGACTGTAAGGAGAAGAAGAAGAAGAATGCTTCTGACAATGAATCTTCTCAAAGTGATGCAGAAGCCTTCATTGCAGCAACCTTGAAAACTCAGGCATCTGATGATTTCTGGCTAGTTGACTCAGGTGCATCATTTCACATGACGTCCAATAGAGAATGGTTCTCTAAATATGAGAATGACGGTGGAAAGGTGTACTTGTCAAGTGATTCAACACTGGAGATTGTTGGCAGAGGAAGAGTCAGAATTCAGTTTCTTGACGGGGGAGTCAAAGGTATTGGTGGCATACTTCACATACCAGGTCTGGCTCAAAATCTTCTTTCTATCAGTAAGTTAAATGATGCTGGTGTAGAATTTTATTTTTCTAGTAAGGGGTGTAAAATGGCTAGAGGTGCAATGGTGCTGACTAAGGGTGTTCATACTGGCACTCTGTACAAGCTGGATGAATGTCTTGTTCTTTGTAACAATGCCTCTATAAAGTCATGTAATGCTGCACCTGTAGAGAAAGATGAAGACTCTTCTCTGGCTACAAATGCTATGGAGGTAAAAATCCCAGTTGAGAAGACTATGCTATGGCATCATAGACTTGGTCACATTGGTGAGAAATGTTTAAAAACCTTGAAGAATAAAAATCTTGTAGAAGGGCTTGATTATTGTAACCTTGAGTTTGATTTCTGAGAACATTGCATCTATGGAAAACAACACCATGTTTCTTTTTATTCTAGTCCTCACAAATCTTCTGGGATACTGGATTATGTTCATTCTGATGTGTTTGGTCCAGTTAATGTTCCTTCGTTATCGAAGTCTAGATATTATGTTTCTTTTATTGATGACTATTTGAGAAGGGCATTTGTATACTTCATTAAAAGTAAATCAAAAGTATTCAATCGGTTGAAATAATTTAAATCTTTGGTTGAAAATAAGACTGGAAGGAAAATTAAGTGTTTGAGGACAGACAATGGTGGTGAATTTTATTTTTTAGATTTTGAAAGGTATTGCATTGATCATGGGATTAAAAGGCACAATACAATGCCTTATACTCTACAACAAAATGGAGTTGTTGAAAGGTTGAACAAGATGCTGATGGAAAAGGCAAGGAGTATGCTAAGTGGTGCTGGTCTGGAGTAGAAGTTCTAGGCTGAGGCTATGGCTACAACATGTTATTTGATAAATAGATCTCCTTATTCAACTCTTGTTGACAAGACACTTTTGGAAGCATGGTCTGGGAAGAAGCCCTCTCTGAGGTATGTCTGTGTGTTTGGCTGTGAGGCATATGTCTATGTGCCAAATGAAAAAAGATCTAAACTGGATAACAAGGCTGTCAAGTGTATCCTCATCGGCTATCGAGTTGGTGTGAAGGGATACAAGCTTTGGAACCCTGATACTGAGAAGGTTTTGTACAGCAGAAGTGTGATATTTCGTGAGCTAAAACCTTCAGTTAGTGATCAGCAGCTTGGGACAAATCAGAGTGACAAGAAGAACAAGGATGCAGTTGAAATTCCCCAAACCCCTAAAAGGGAAGAGCTACATGGTGTACTTGAGACTGAGGAGAGCTCAAGCAGCTCTGGAAGTTCTGATGATGAAGATCAACCTCAGCCTGTAAGAAGATCTACATGAGAAAAAAGACAAATTGATAGGTATGGTTTCTCTATGTTAGATTCAAATTGTGCTTATGCTTTAATTACCAACACTGATGAGTCGAGGACTATTAAGGAAGCAATCAACATGGCTGATTCAAAGTCTTGGCTAGAAGCCATGAATGAAGAGATGGATTCTTTGAAATAAAATGATACCTGGAGTTTGGTACCACTGCCTAAAGGGTGAAAGCCTATTGGTTGTAAGTGGATATTCAAAAAGAAGATAGGTCTTGATGGCAGTGTTGAGAAATACAAAGCTAGACTGGTTGCAAAAGGTTTTTCTCAAATTGAGGGAATTGATTATGGAGAGATTTTTTCCCCTATAGCAAAGCTGACATCCATCATATTTCTTTTGTCATTAGCAGCTATATATGATTATGAAATTGAGCAGATGGATGTGAAGACAACATTTCTCCATGGTGAGCTAGAAGAAGAAATTTAGATGTCCCAGCCTGAGCATTATGTTGAAAGAGGTAAACAAAATCTGGTTTGCAAGTTAAATAAATCTCTCTATGGTTTAAAATAGTCTCCTAGAATGTGGTACCAGAAATTTGACACATTTGTGTTGTCAATTGGGTTTGTGAGATCAAAGTCTGATCATTGCATTTACTATAAATCTGAAAATGATCGTGTGCTTGTTATCACCCTGTATGTGGATGATATGTTATTTATTGGAAATAGCAAGACTATGATTTTTGACCTTAAATCTTAGTTGTCTGCAAAGTTCAAGATGAAAAATATTGGTGCATCTAGGTACATTCTTGGAATGGAGATTACTAGGGACAGAACAAGCATAAAACTTTGGGTCAGTCAGAGTGAGTATGTGAAGACAAATCTGGAGAGGTTTAGCATGGATGACTGCAAGCAGCTTGTTATTCCAATCATGCATGGAACTAAGCTATCAGTTGAAGACTATCCAAAGTCTACTACTGAGATGGAGGACATGACCAGTGTGCCTTATGCAAGTGTTGTTGGCATCTTGATGTATGCTATGGTTTGTACAAGACTAGACATTGCCCAAGCAGTGGGAGTTTTAAGTCGATTTATGGAAAATCTAGGAAGATCACATTGGGATGCTGTGAAGAGAGTTTTCAGGTATTTGAAGGGGATTTCAGATTATGCATTGTGTTACCATGGCAATATGGTTGCATCACAGAAATCTCTCAACATCCAAGGTTATGTTGATTCAGATTGGACAAGGGACATTGACAACAGGCGATCCACTTGTGGATACACTTTCATGCTTAATGGTGGAGCTATCAGTTGGATGAGCAAGTGAAAGCCTGTAGTTTCTTTATCCATGACAAAGGTAGAGCACATGGATGCAACTCATGCCTGTAAGGAAGCTGTTTGGCTGAGGTGCTTGTGTTCAGACATTGGGTTTGATGCTGGGCAGATTACAATCTGTTGTGATAGTTAGAGTGCCATTTTTTTGGCAAAGAATCCGACCTTTCATGCCAGGACCAAGCACATTGATGTGAAGTATCACTTCGTAAGGGACATGGTTGAAGATGGCAGAGTCATTCTGGAAAAGGTGGACACCTTGAAGAATGTTGCAGACACTTTGACAAAGCTTGTGAGTACATACAAGTTTAGATGGTGCACAAAATTGATGGGCCTTGGGGCCTATGACAGACAATGATTTTTGTTGCAATGGGGTTGCTAGAAATGTTCGCCAAGTGGGAGCTTGTTGAGAATCTATCTCTCAATTTCCAGTCTTGTTGCCCCTTCCTTCTCTCTTAGTGCCTTCTTTGTTCCATTTTCGGTCCTTACCACTGTATTGCGGTGGCTTTGGCTTGCTCTGGCTGTGTCTGGCCTGGCGGTTACCGCCATATCACGACCAGCCAAAGGGCTGACCGCGGTGGCCACCTGTAGTTGGCCTGGCAGTTACCACCATACTGTGGCTAGCCAAAGGGCTGACCATGGTGGCCATGGTAAAGCCGCCTGTGGCTGACCTGAGAATTACCACCTTACCGCAGCCAACCAAAGGGTTGACCTTGATGGCCATGGTAAAGCCGCCTGTGGTTGGCTTAGCGGTTACTGCCTTATCACGGCCAGCCAAAGGGCTGACCACGGTGGCCGTGGTAAAGCCACCTATGGCTGGCCTAGAGGTTACCACCATACTGTGGCCAGCCAAAGGGCTGATCGCGGTGCTCGCGATAAAGCCTCTTGTGGTCAGGCTGTTGATTACCGCTCTATTGCGGGGTGGCCTCTCGGCCCCCGTGGTAGCGCGGTAAGACTGTTAGCAGTACTACCATACCTTAGGGTGAGCTCAGGAGGGCTGTGGTAGCGCAGTAAGGCCTAGATGGCGAGCTTAGTTGGCTTACTGCCATACCGCAGGGTGGACTTGGGTGTGCCACAGTAGCGCGGTAATGATTGTGGGGAGCTCGGTCGAGCTTGGTGACTGGTTTGACCGAGTTGGACTCATTTCAGAGGTTGACAACGATTAGAATGCAGACACATGGCTCAGTTTCAAAGCATGATTGGTCTGAGACCAAAGTCATAGCAGTAATTGCAGGTTGATTCAGGGTGGCAAACAAGACCTGATTTGGGTAATGGCTTTAATGCTTAGGTGGCTTGATGCAATGAGATCAGTATGGGCAGATTTTGGGTGCGACTAAATCTGACATGATTTGTACTTGAGATCGTTGGTTGACATAGTACGTTCGAACTGTATGTTCTTGGAGATTGTAACAGTGAGAAGAAATTGTTTTGATTGTGCTGCTATGAGCAAAAATAGAGAAGTCTATGATTTGTATGTAACTATTTTTTGTTACTGTAATACAAAATAGTCTTGACTTTGTGTGGTGGGTTTTTTACCTGAAAAGGTTTTCCCACGTATATCTTGTGTCAACTATGGATGCTCATCTTTGTGTAATATTTATTTTACTTGCATGTATTCATCTTAAGAATTTTTAGAAGCTATTGAAACCTTTATATGCTCTTTTCCTCTGTTGTATTAGTGTTAAGGGAATGTATTCTGCATTGTTAGGTCTATAGATCCATGCACATTTTTCCCTACATGTCTTACATTTTTCCCTTCTTTGAAGTGAGGTACCTGCTATGTTGGTTCAAATACTGACACTTTGCGAATTTAAAAAAATACTGCTTAGATCAAAAAATTAAAAAAAATGTTATTTTTTAGATGATCCACTATTGCCCCAATAGAAGGAATAAGCTAGTTCCTTGCCCCCTTGAAAAATTAGGCAATTTTTTTTAAATTTTGGGTTTATTTATCAGCAAATGTTAAAATGTTGCCCAAGGTGTCCGAAAAGACTTTGGGATGCAGAAACATGCCAAAAATGTTAAAAATGGTGCAAAATAATCTTTGGTTTGTCAAGATTGGTGAAATTGGTGAAAAAACCTTGATGCATGGTTAAATTAGGGTGAAAAACCCTAATTTTTAGGCATAAATAGGTGAGGGTCTCGTTCAACTCATTTGTGCATTCACACCTTAGATATTTTTTCATCTTGAGCTCTGACATCCCATCGAAATGGCTCACTGTGTTCTCTTTGATCATCATGCAGATTGAGTTTGAGAGTATCAACGACATGCAAACGCAAGACCTCGAGTATGTGACTTGAAACTTTTCTCAAATTTTTCTTTTAGGTGCATTTAATAGTGTATCAAAGTTAGTTCAATGGGTATATCGCTATATAGTGATTCTTTTGAAGTGTTATAAGCATCACTATTTATTTTTTAGTGATGCATGCTTCATTTAGTACCACACCCCAATTTTGTGTTTCATCAACATATATGATTATGGGGTCACCGATGTAATATAGCGATGCATGGGCTTTGTAATTTCAATGATACCAAAAAGCAGTGGGTGACACATGCTTCAAATGGTGACACACCCCAATATTTTAATATTGTGACACACCCCAATATTTTAATATTGTGACACATTCCAATATCAATTCACTATTGAGCGTAGTGATGTTGGTGACACACCCCTAAAATTGATATAGCGATGCCCCAAAAAATCAATGATGCTATTGATTTTAGCAATGTGATTGATGGATTGGGTGCAAAGTCTTAAATTTTGATCATTTTTTTTACTATTTTGGAAAATTGACGATGTGTTCATGATGCGTGCAAGAGGATCCTCCACCACTAATGTCGCGAGAGCATTGATATGACATTTTGTCTATAGCTAGAAACTTTGATGATTTAGAGGTGGAGCGATTGGGGAGGCTAGGGTTAAGCTTCGTAGCTTTCCTACCCAAGGTCAGGACTCATCTTACCATGATGACTACATTGGTCGAGAGATTTCACGGTGAGAATTCATTTTTTCACTTGCCCATGGGGGAGGCGATCATCACACTTGAGGATGTGTGGTGCATTTTGTGTTTGCCCATTCATGGCGACCGCATCATTTATGAGACAAATGTTGAGAGAGATGCATGTTTCTCTCTTTTACATAGACACTTAGTTATTCTTATCAGCTCCTAGATTGATTTATATTTTTACTGAGGTTAGGTTGACACCTTCAGATTGTTCATTGCAGCCCTGATTTATGGCATTGTTGCCCTAGACTGATGGGGTAGAGGTTTCAGTCCTGAATGGGGGTTAACATGGGAGGGTATGATTAGGAGAGACATCATGTATGCTTGGGGTACAATTATCCTTGCTTCCTTGTACCATGATATGCATGAGGCCATCTACCAAGAGGGTAGGAGTATAGGAGCAAGAGTGACCTTGTTGCACATATGAGCATATGAGCACATTGCAGTGTTGAGGCCCTTGGTTTTTCTTGTTGATATTCATGAGCATGAGCCCATTGTCTTTCGATACAGGGTGATGATGAATTTGTAACACATGGGCCCCACATGTTTAGCATATTGGCATCATGTCATTGATAACACGATAGTGTTCAGATGGAGGTCATGGCTATAACATCCACAATGGTATGATGACCAAAAACCGTTGGATTATGTTAAGAAGACTTAGTACATACACAATAAAGAGCATATGATTATCAAGTGATACCTCCCATACAATGTTTCCCGATGGCTTGGGGAGACACAGGATGTGCTGGTACAAAATTACACTGCTATGTTTTCTAGGTCATAGAGAGAGACTCAGTGGGGAGACGTCATTGATCTCGTTGTGGTGATCAATGATTTTTGAGCACTCATCCCACAGTCATGGTCTTATGATCAGGGTGTCCCAAATGCAGGAACCAATCTAGCCTATGATGTGTGGTTTAGGTCACCAATACACATGATAAATTCAATAGGGGGGATACCTAGGTAGAGGCAGAGGTTGAGTATGAGCCCGAGATGGTGGCCGAGACAAAGGCAAGGATGGTGGCTGAGGTAGAGGCCAGGATCATGATCATGATAGGGTCCAAGTGCTAGGTGATGGGCACCAACAACAACCAAATCAAGGGCATCAGGATGGTCAACACATTGGATAGGTTCTGGGGGTACCATTGCCTCCTCCACCTATAAATCTAGATGCATAGGCACATACACAAATTTAGGCTCTTATTTCCAAGAGAGACTAGATGTAGGCAGAGAGGGATAAATTAAAGTAGTTGTTGCAGGCCATGACTACTCAAAGAGACCATGAGGTTCACTTGCAGTAGCAACTAGACCTATATCTAGCCCAAGAGATTTGGGTGGAGACAACAGTTGGAGGCAGTGACTGTAGTGTCATAAGGAAAGATTGTATCTACTCACTTATATAAAGAGGTTGCAACAGAGGCTACATACTATCATATGCATTATCATTATGATGTTCCACAGGGGATGCAACAACCTGACTTCTCGCAACGGAGTGGAGCACCACCTAGAGCTAAGGATCAACCATCAGTTAGGGATGAGATGAGTGGCCACTAGGGCTAGCCTTTTGGTGTAGACACCTTTTTTTTATTATTGCCCGATTCTTTATATAGATATACATTCATGGGCTACATTTGATAGCCTCATGGATATTGTATTCTTGATTGATATACATATATAATGATTCAGATATTGTATCATGAAAGTCGCCATTTTTTGATATATATATATGAGATGATTCAGATACAATATGATGCGATGTTCTCTTTATTTCATGCATATGAATGTATGGATGCCTATGATGATCTATGATGTGATGCATTATGATTATGTTTATGTGATATGTGATGATGGATGTATGATGTGATGCAATGGATGGATGCACTTCTTTTTCATTATCGTTTTTTATGACATGTTATGGGATGGATCTTATGATATGCATATATTATGCTTATGCAAATGATATGGATGCATTTATTTTTGTGTATTTTTCTATGCAATTTATGAGATGATGATGTATGCATGCATATGTTCACGCTTATGATATGATAATGCAAGATGTATGTATGCTAATTCCTTGTGGATGTAGGATGGATATATTGATGATGTTTTTATTGATTGTCATGATACCTGTATACACCTAAAATTGGTCAAGATAATCGATTAATTAAATACAAGGTATTTAATTAATAAATCCTCATAATTCATCTACTTATAAATAAATTGAAAATTTTATTTATATAGTTCACTTTCTTAAATTATTTCTAGAATCATTTTCTTCATGCTTTAATTAAATAAACAAATCTAACTAATTTATTTGATTTGATTCCCTTCCATTAAATTTGAATTTCTAAATTCAATTTTGTCACATTTCTACATAACTCTCTAACCTCCTTCCACCTCATCATCCACCTCATCAAGTGTCTCATGAATTTAAATAACTCTAATTATTAAATGGAATTATTCTCAACAAATTTGAAACAAACTTTGGACTCTTGGCTTCTCCATCTCATTTATTCTCTTCAACACTTGAAAAAGTGTTCTATTAAAGGGAACACTCTTCACGATTCCCTCTAACTTCTTCATCCTCCAGCATTCATCTTTCTAGCTGAAATCTTGACCGTCAAATCTTGCCACATCGCAATATGGCTTGGAAATCCTATAAATACAACATCATTCTCTAGCCTTTCATATCCCATCTTTTGAGAAAAATTACTTTGCAGAAATTACATTGAAGCACTTAGAGAATTTAGAGTTTAAAGAATTTAGCATTTAGAATTGGGGTATCATATTAGTTTAGAATCATGGCTTAGTTTAGTAGATGCACTTTTCTTATCAACATAGTTCTCCTTAAAGTAGTTATATCACAACATTTGCACCATAGAATAATCTTCATTTCTATCACAACAACATCTTTATCATAGCAGCATGGAATAAATCATATAGCTCATTAAATCATGTAGGAACCAAGATTCTTGCATTTACGACATCCATTCTCTAGGTGGCCATTCTAAAAATCATAGTGCAAGCAAAATCTGAGAGCCATTATGATTTGAGGAATCCTTAGAGATAGGAAACAATAAAACGTTTTTAAGGAATAGTTTTATCAGTTTATTTGTTATTTTGATTTCCTTAATATAATACATTTTATTGATTGTGTGTTTCACTATTCACATTTTAACATCACACACAATACCAGGTTAGCACGAAAATAAGATACAAGAATAAAGAAAGATTTGACCATTTATTTTGATGATTGATTCAAAAAAATCCAACAAGTCTATGATCCATTGAGACTTTATAGAGATGGTGATGAGAGATGTATGCTAATGATGATGATTTTCTCATATCTTGGGATTGGGATTTTTTGTCATTCCTTATGTTTGATATAACACATAGACACGATGCATCAAGGTATTGATAACCAGGATGGCGTTGCATCTAGTGTAATGGACTTTGACTCTACAAACATATAGGATAGTTCTTGTTCACATCTTGACATACAGAAACCTCATCGAAATGTAAGTTAGAAGCTTAGAATACATTAGACCAAAACATACACAATAGTCAACAATCTACTCCAAACAACTTTCCTACACATAATTAAGCAAGTATGCATCAAGATTATTTTACAAGAATACCCATAAGCACAAAAAACAAAATATAATTATCGATGACCCATTCCTTTCATTTTGATAGGCATCATCGAGAGGTCCTCAGAATGTGTCAATAAGATAAATCATAAGAAAATATCAAACAAACAGTCAGTGCTATCAATATCTCTTACCAGGTTTAATATAGATAAGGTGATTTCTAATGATGATGTCCATTGTAGGAAGGATACATCCTAGGACATGTTGATGAGATGTTTTGATTAGGATGAGGTGTGTGATAAGTCATTGATATAAACTTCACTGATGCATTTACCTATGATCTAGACTTTAGATTTTGACACTTAGGTTCTCACTTTACGACTTGTGAAACGTGTTTTCTATTTGTTTTAAAAAAGGTTGAAGGTGTTGATTGATTTATTATGGGTGAAGGTTTATTGCAGGTGAAAGCAAAATGAGATGGATGGTTTTGGGGTTTACTAGAATATTTCAATGTTTTTGGTATTTTGAAAATGTTTTGAGGTTGTTTTTGATCTTTTTAAAATTTTATGTGAATGTTTATGTTTTTATATTATTTGAGGTTGTTTAGGGTTTTCAATGTTTTCCAGTTTTTTGGATTTTCTAAGTTTTTAAATGTTTTTTGCTTTTTTGATATTTGAATGTTTAGAGGTTTTCTAATATTTGAATGTTTATGGATTTTCAAGATTTTGACCAAGAACCTAACCTAAAAGACCTATCCTAGGGGCCTTAGGGGTTGATCAAAGATTATCCTTGCCTATGTTATACACGCATAAACCATGTAGTTCAACCAACTCAACTTATTTAATAATGAGATATTAATAGTTGATGGATGTCAGTTTATTACGGTGGACTCCTAAAGGGCTGACCTGGGGTGTCTTAGGGACACATCAATGATGGTATTTCCTACCTTCAAGCTCAGAGACCCATAGTTCGACAAGGGTACTATTTTTGGATTTTTGATGTTTTGAGCTTTTTAGGGATTTTGATGTGTTTTAGATGTTTTGGATTTTTGATTGTGATTTGCAATAACCTCAAGATATACAAGAACCTAATATGATCTATAATGAATTTCCCTCATTGTGATTCAATAGACTACCTCAATATAGGCAAAGTCAAATTGACCTTAGGAATATGCCAAGTAGTACTAAAGGGGATACAATACTTCACAACATCAAGCTATGTTATGGACGTGAATGGGTGATAGGATAACTAGGATGATGGATGTGATGGATGGATGGTGATGCAAAGAATGATAGGATAGAGAGCCAAATAATATATGGAGATGCTTTATTTATGAGAGGTGCTTGTTTTCTAGGTTTTCACCAAGGTACTTGCCCAAAGCACCACTGAAGTGGTTTTCACCAGAGGATTATTTTTTTCTTTACTTTTTTCAATCCTTTTTCTTAATTTTTTAGGATTTTTGAGTATTTTATTTTTTTGTATTTTTTCAGATTTACACCCTTCAAGACTAGGCATAAAACTTTTTAAGATGCAAATTATTGGTTGGTTCCTGCAAGGGTTCACCTTTAGGTGTTGATAGTTGATATTCTCTTGAACCATTATTGGATGTGATGACAAAGGGACCCAACTAGTTAGGCTCAAACTCTCCTTTACTATCTTGATCTAGAAGATTCTTTTGATTCTACTTTAGGACAAGATCCCCTACCTAGAAAGATTTACATTTGATCTTCTTTTTATAGATCTGTTTCAATTGGTTTTGATATAATTTCAAGTGATTAAGGGCGTCGATATGATTCTCATCCAATAATTCTAGCTCATTCAGTCGAGATACTCTATATTCTTCATCAGTGATTAGGTTTTGTAGTGACACTCGCAATGATGGAAGCTCAACCTCAATAAGCAAGATGGATTTTGATCCGTAGACAAAGGAAGAAGGGGTTGCACCCATAGGCATGCATATACTGGTTCGATAGGCCCTAAGAGGGATATTTAACTACAAATGCTAGTCACGACCACCTTCATTGACCATTTTCTTTAGGATTTTTAAAATGGCCTTGTTCAACTTCATCATTGTCTTGAGAGTAATATGGGGTAGCGAATTGATATTGGATGTTGAATCTTTGGCATAGTTGTTTTACATGCTAATTCTTGAAGGCTATTTTGTTGTCTAAAATAAGGGTCTATGGAACACCATAACGACATATTGGGTAATTTAGGATAAAATTAGTAATTTGCTTCCTCGTTATGTAGGTCATAAGAATGGCTTCAACCCACTTGGTAAAGTACTCAGTGGTTGTTATGATGAACTTGTGGCCATTACATGAGGTTGAAGTGATCTTTACTATGAGGTCAAGCTCCCAATGCGAGAAAGGAAAAGGTGTGACCATTGGTTGCAAATCCTAAACTAGAGCATGAATTAGATCTCCATGTTTTTGACACTAGACACACTTTTGCACATACTTTTGGGATTCTCTTTCCATGGTTGGCCAATAGTACCCTATCCTCAATAGTTTCTTAGCTAAAGTCATACCACTATAATGGGAACCACATATGCCATCGTGCACTTCTATTAAATAGGTCAAGGCTTCCTCTTGATTAATACATCATAGTAATGTCCCTTCGATGCTTTAGCAGTAAAGGCTATCACCTAGGATCATGAAATGGGATGCCTTATTTAAAAAGGTCTTTTTAAGGTTGGAGGTGATATTGGATGGGAGGATTCCTTTGCTTAGGTAGGTGAATATGTCATGATACCATGGGGATCTATGACCATGAAAAATTTAGATTTAGGGATTTAGAAATTTGGTAAGAGAAGTTCTACCAAGAATTCTCATTGAAAGACATTACGCGACATGTCTAACAATGATCCAATTGTTTACATAGCGTAAACTGCTCAATTTTTTATGCGAGGAATCTACTCAAAAGTTATATCAATGAAAAGGTCCTCGAGAATCTCTACCATCTTCTTATAAGGAGTAAGCTTGTCATCCTTAGTTTTTTAGTCCTAATTGAATTGGTTGACAACCACCTGGGAGTCTCCATAGAATTTCATCTTTTGTATCTTCCATTGAACTGTTATACTTAGGCCTATGATCAGAGCTTCATACTCAACAATGTTGTTAGTACATGAAAATAAAAACCTGTATGAATTTAGAATGCAATCACCTTGAGGGGTGATAAAGAGGATACCCACCCCTGATCCATGTTGGGTAAACGATCCATCAAAGTACATCTTCCATTGATCTGTTAGATTGACAAGGAACGTTGATTCATTAGTGAATTCATATATCAATGGGTTCTTTGCATATATAGGTGCATCTTCCAGTTGGTCCACACTCACTCATCCTTTGATTGCATTGTGATCCACATACTCTATGTCAAATTTAGTCAAGATCATTACCCATTTTTCCATTCACCGAGTGATAATTGCTTTGGATAACAAATATTTTAATGAATTGATCTTTTATAATAAGCTTGATTTGGTGTGACAACATCTAGTTTCTAAAATTTTGTGAAGAAAACACCACCACTAAGCATGCTTTCTTAATGGATGAATAGTTCATCTCATATCCCACCAAGGTCCTACTAATGTAATAGATATCTCTTTCCTTTCTTTTTTCATCATGTTGTGCTAGAAGAGCTCCTAGTGTTGTTGATGTTGCTGAGATATAAAGGATCAATGGTGTGTTCAGTATTGGTGTCATGAGAACTGGAGATTTCAATAGATAGTATTTGATCTATTGAAAATATTCATCACACTTCTCATCCCACTTGTAAGTTATTCCTTTATGGAGAAGATGCGAAAAGGGTAAATTTTATCTAATAGTTGTGCTATAAATATTTTGATGGACTGAAATATTCCTTGAAACACTCTTAGTTGTTTCAATGTTTGTTGCGGTTCCATGTCTAGGATGGATTTTAATTTTTTTGGATCAATTTCTATCCCTCTTTGTGAGATGGTATAGCCAAGATGTTTCCTTGATGTAACCCCAAAGACACACTTTTTTGGATTTAGTCGTACTTTGTATTTTTCAAGTCTGTCAAAGATAGGTCCCAAGAATTCTATGTGCTCACTCCTTTTCTTTGATTTTTCAAAAATATCATCCACATAATATTTGACTATTTTTTGGATCATGCCATGAAGTATGAGGGTCATTTATCTTTGATAGGTTGTTACTGCATTCTTCAACCCAAATGGAATCACGTTTTGACAATATGTTCTCCATGGACAAGTGAATGTAGTTTTGTGTTGATACTCCTTAGTGATCATGATTTGATTGTAGCCTAAAAAACCATCCATGACTGACAACATTTCATGTCCAGTTATTAAATCTACAATAAGGTTGATGTTAGGAAGAGGGAAATCATCCTTTAGGCATGCCCTATTTAAGTCTCTAGAATCCATGTATATTTTGATGCCCCCAGTGGGTTTGGAGACTTGTACTAGGTTTGAAACCCACTCAAGATAATCTATTAGTCAGATGAATCCAACATCAAGAAGCTTTTGTAACTCCATTTTCACTAAGAGTGTTATTTGAGGTTGCATCTTCCTTATTTTTTTCTTAACTGGCTTAGCTTCAGTATATACTACTAAGTGATGCATAACTACTTTGGGATCAAGCCCTGGCATATCTGTGTATGACCATGCAAAGTTATCCCTTCACTCTTTTAGGAATATTGCTATATGTTTTTTCCTTCATCCAATAGGGATTCAACATATAAAGTGATCTTGGGTGCTTCCTCTGTTCCCACATTGACTAGGTTGCCTTTTCTACAAGCACTGCTGACTTATCTAGATGCATTTAACTAAGGGGGAGATTGAATCCCTCATTCTTGGGAACCTGAAAGAGGTTTTCACCTTTGGATGTGTCCTTTCTTTTTACTATTTTAGGATCAGAAGTGCCACATTGTGGTTTTCACTTAGAGATCTACATGTTAGTTGTATTTCATCAATTTTGTGACTGAAGGATTCAATCGTCTCCCCATAGTACACCCCTGTGTCTATATCTATTTCAAAACCTACTTTGTGATCTACCCTTGGTAATTTGTCATGTAGTCCCATGAGTTCTAAGATTGCTTCATCATTTTTGAATAAATCTAGAATCGGTGGTCCTCGTTGGTCCAAGTCAATGATTTGTTGGTATACTAGGAATATTTCATTATGTTGATTGCTCAAGATGAAGGATGTTGTGGATATCATGGAGATGGATTTATTTTCAAATAGGTTAGAAAAATCAAGGAGGAAGTTATCTAGGGTAGTGTCACATGATGATGGTAACCAAGAGGAAGCATTAGATCATTTAGCGGAAGTACCTTTTCCAAGAAGGGTAACTTTTCTAGTAGTACAACCTAGGCCAAGATTCTTTAGATGTTTCTCAGGAATGATGGGTTCTAGTAAACCATTATCATTCTGACCCAACTTCTCATTCTTTTTATAGCCCCATCCCTTCATTAGTCACAAGCTTTATTGTCATCTTCCATGGGAAGAATAGGGAGGGGTTGTTCATATTGATATAGTAGCTTAGAGACATCCTAGTTGATATATTCTTTGTTAAAATCCCCCCACTTGGTGAAGGTAGTAGCTACCATCTTGATTATTTTGGGCACTTCATTACTAGATGTAGGTTTCCCATGGGATTTTGGAGAAAGAGGTATCTTCCCCAACACAAAGGTGTCCTTCATTAGTTTATAGTTTCCACAACCATCATATTGGATCAATGCTTTGATGTCAAGAATGTTCTACACAATGGGTGTTTTTGTTTTTGAGGTAGATGCAAGGGATGATGTGTCATAAAATGAAGAGGATGACATAGGCCCTTCATCATTTTTAGGGATTTGGGGTATTTTTTTAAATTTGTCCTCAAGATTATTGTAGTAGTAAAATGGTTTAGGATCTCCATGGATGGTAATATCTCATCCCTCGAAAGGAAACTTCACACATTGATGGTAGGTAGAAGCCAAACCTTTTAGGGCATGGATCCATGGTCACCCAAGTAGGATGTTGTAGGGATAATCAAGGTCTAACACTTGGTATGTAGTCTCTAAAATTATGGGTCCCACTTGGATGGGTAGGGACATGATTCCTTGGGATACCTGCTCTTGATCATCATATGCTCTAATGGTGGTACTCTTTGCTTTCTCAATAGTGTCCTTTGAATAGCCCAAGTTTTTGATCAATTGAAGGGTGCAAATTTTTAGACCAACGCTCACATCTACTAAGACTCTTTTGACCTTGTTCTTATGATCAATGACATCAAGGTGTAAAGCATGATTATGAGATGGTTGTGATGGTAGGTCTTGTTTTGAGAAGGTGAGAATATGATAAGTGATATGCCCTACCATAGCTTAAAACTAGTCTATATCAATATCCTTGAGGCATGATGAAGATAAAGAATTCTCTAAGATTTCCCTATGTGCGGGAGATAGCCTCAATAATTCCAAGATAAAAATTTGTGTGGGTATCTTCTTAAGCTGATCTAGGAGATTACACTTTCTAGAGTTGGATGTAGGAAAAGTAGGTTGTGCCATAGATTGAGATGGGACTCCTTGGATAGTGACTTTTCCACATCATGTGGTGACTCCACACTCCGTGCTAGGCCCTTTGATGGTGACAACAGTGATGATACTATCATAGGAAGCGACCACATTGGAATAGGTATGGTATATGTTTGTATAATCCTTAGATTTTTTGATGTTGTTCCCTTTGGTATGATCTTGCATAGGGTTTTTGTATATCTTAAGATCCTGGTTATTGGTTGCTACTTCAATAGATATGGTGTCACTCTCTATAAGATCTTGGTTAATATTTTTTAGCCTCATGTATTTTTTCATTTTGTGTTCTTTTATTTTGTGAATATCACAAACAATGTTCTCATTGTACCAGGATGGTTTATCCTGTGGTTCTTGGTTGTTTTCAAAGTTGGGAAGCATTATCAAGTTTGAATCTACCAATTTATTCATGATGGTTTTGATAGGTTTCAAAAATTGTGTGTACTTGTATTTTGGATAGTTTTTCTTGTTAGGGGCTTGTCGTTGTTGTGTTTTGGTGTTGTTGACCTGATTTTTTTGAGGAGGTGTTGTTTGTTGCATAGTCGTTTGAGCATTAGATACTTGATTGTTGTTTTTCCTAGGAGCACTTAGGACAACCTTAGCATCTACCACACCATCATTTGTCACATTCTTGTTCTTATCCTAGACATGAGGCTTATCATTCGAACTAGTTGATGGTAAATTGTCCTTGTAATCTTGATTATTTCCTCGTGAGATTAGAGCTCTCTCGATGTTAAAGGCTCTAGGGACAAGCTCATCATAATATGTGATGCACTGTATTTTCCATTGGAAGGATAGATTTGCATCTAGATTTTCTATGATGATTCTCACTTGTTTTTTATTGGAAAGGGGCCATTTTCTCCTTCTTTTTATCTAAGAGTGTACAACTATTTTAAGCTTACGTCCATGTCAAGGGAGAAGTTATCTATGAATTTATCAATGATTTCTTGGAAAATTCTAATACTTGGAGGCAATTGAGAAAACCAATCCATGGCAAGATCTGTTAAACTTTAGGGGAAGAGGCACATTAAATAAGAATCATTGTAAGAAACCTCCATACACATGGCGTTAAAATCTTTGACATGGTCTGCATGACTTACTCTCCCTTTGTATTTATCGAATTTGTGGATTTCAAAGCCAAGAGGGAATGGTACTATTGTGATGTTTCAATCGAATGGATATGGGCATAAGTTCAATGTATGGGGTTTCTTTGTCTTTCCCATCCAAAGGTCCTGCATTTCTTGTGATAATGCCTTAAGTTGCAATGCTAGATCATCTTGTAGATTTGGTGGTGGAACATACATTGTGTATTGTGGTATGGCGAATGGGTTGTACGTGGGATCCTAATATGATAAGGTGTTGTATGGTGTTTATGGTGGTGTGGGATTTTGTGAAGGTAATTGAGGTGTTGATGTATATGTTCCTAACATGTTCGGGTTGACAATGTTCTGTTGAGGTTTATAGTAGGAATTTTGTTGTTGTTGTTGTTGTTTATGTTGGGCATACTTTTGAGCTAGTAAGGCTTGATGTTGTTGCTGAGCCACACGGGTTACTTGTTGGGCTTCTTGTTGTTGTTGTGTTGCTAAGGTTGCTTGATGTTGGGAATTCTATTGTTGGTGTACTACTAAGGTTGATTGATGGGCTTGATGTTGTTTTTGTGATAAGATTGTTTGTTGTGCTACTAAGGCTTCTTGTTGTTGCTACTATTTTTGTACTGCTAGGGTTGCTTGCTATTGTTGCTACTGTTGTTGTGCTAATAGGGCTACTTGTTGCTGCTGTTGATATTATTATGTTGCTAGGGCTGTTTGCTATTATTGTTGTGCTTCTAGGGCTTCTTGTTATTGTTGTTGCTATTCGATGGCTTGTTAATAAGCTTGTTGTGCTTGTTGTAAAGCTAAGGAATTTTCTTGCAATGTAGGATTAGTTGGTTGTTGGGACATCCGTGATGGATTTATGTGTTGATGTTTTGAGTGGGTAGCAAGTTGTTGATGAGAGGTTGGGGGTTCCATTTTTTTAACATTCCTTGAAAGATGGTGGATTGAGATGGAGGAATGTAAGTTTGAGGTCCCATTTGATTTTTCATGGTGGAAGGGATTGTGAGGAAAGATGAGGATGGTGTCATTAGATTTTGTGATGGTAATGACATACTAGGACCTTGAGTCCATTGGTTGAAAATTTTCCCTTGTCCAATGTCTTGGGGATTTCCTTGTGGTAGTGATGTGGAAAATATATTACCTTTCTTGATGGGGTTCATGATCAAGGGATTGTTTTGATGTGGGTTGACGATGGATGGGATATATGTGTTTTGGACAACCACTAGGTTTGATGTATCAACAGGAGGATTGGATGAAGATGTCTCATGTTGTGTTAAAGGTGGATTTTTCATGATGGTATTTCCTTTCCCTTTTGGATCTATTTGTGACACTTGGTCGAGACTACTTTGCATGATGGTGGGCACACTTGCAGTACTCATGGGTATGAATGAAGCTAGGTTCCCTCGATATGTTGAGTTTGTTGTGGAGTAATGAAGCGTAAGAGGTTTATATGGATGTGGTGATCTTCAAGAATGGGAGGAGCACCAAATTTTGGGGTCCAAGTGGTTGTTTGGGATGGAGTGGTGTTGAGAGTACCCACAAGTGTGTTGCTTTCAAATGGTGAAGTGTGGCCAAAGTCCTTAGTAAGACTAGTTGCAAGACTGGGAATAGATGTTTGATTTAGCCCTAGTGATGGTGTTAATGGGAATGTGGATGAATTCAAGTCTTGTGTCAATGATTACACCATAAAAGATGGGGAAATCAAAGCTAAATTTTATAAGGCTAGATTTTCTTGTTTGTACTCCATGATTTCTTCCTTTGTAAGTCCAAATGGGTTGTTCATGGCATCCTCTATCTCATAGGGTCTTGATGGAGACAAGGGTTTTTGTGATGGGGTAACTTTACTTCTTGGATCAAATTCTAAAGGATTGGGATCACTTAAGGTAAATGTGACTTTGGTTTTCTCCATGATTCTCTTGTGTTGTGATCTTGCCTTTACCATAAATTTTGGGCCATGTATGGGAGAGTTGTGTTGAGACTTGTAATGTTTGAACTCTCTAGTTGAATCAAATATAGGTAAAAGGGATGCTCCAAGTATTTTTGGAGAAATGATGATAATGGGAGATGAAAAGATGGATGATGTGGGAAGTGATCCTTGCAAACATTTTGGGACAACACTTTTGACTTAGGTTTAATGTTTTGATGTTTGTATAATGGATGTTTATGAACTTGGAAATCTTAAGGGTAGAATCGTGAGCTTCAAGATAAAATAGTTCAAATATGGTAATTAACTTAACTAAGTGCATGGAAAAGGATTCATTTCACATACAAAAGTAGCTAAGTTAGGAGTTGGTTTGATAGATGTTCAAGTCAAAAAGTGTTAGTGTATTCAAATTTTTTGCAAATTTTAGTGAAGTGAAGGATGAAATTTTATGAAGGGGTGGATGAAATGTGTGACCCAATGTTGAACTAGAGTGAACCTATAATGTCCCCATTTTATCCATACACTCTTCTGTGTTTGACAGCTTATTCTCAGAAGCTCGTAGGCTAGCCAGGAGCTGAAATTAGGGTTTCCACTTTTAGAGGAGGTTTTGAGGACTTGCATGTGAGAATATTGATGCATGTTTGGTGGGTCTTTCTTGGTTTTTGGAGAGCTTCGGGATGAGGTAATATGCATGAAAAGATATTGAATTTCATTTATGGTTGTTCCCTCGACAGTTTTGGAGGCTTGTATGTTGGTGTTTTTTAGTTTGGATTCTAGAATCCTTCTGGGTTTGCAGAGAGCTTCACGGGGGTGTGACATGCAACTAAATCAAAAAACGTGTCTGAACTTACTATTTTTAGTAAGTTGCGATGACTACCCAATTTGTGTTTAAAATGAGTTTGGAACAACTTACTATTTTTAGCAATGTGCTATTTTTAGTAAGTTCTATTTTTTGTAGTGGTATTTTTAGCAGGGTTTCTACACTTCAGTAGTTCAGTGTAGTGGCTATTTCTGGCAGGTCAGTTTATTCATCTTGGTCTTCAAAATTTGAGGTGATTATTTTGGAAAGTCTGATATTTGATGAAAATAACATTTAAAAGTGAAATTATCTCCTAGGCAAAGTGGATGACTTAATAAGGGGAAAATATTATAATGTTTATTTATATCTTGGTGAACAACTAAGAGAAGAAAAAAGTGTTGTTATTAAATTATTTCACTTAAATATTTATGGACGCCTAACCTTGGAGGAAAGATATTTGAAGAATATAAGGTTTGATTTTTATTAAGTTGAAATCACTTAAGTCTACCTTGGATGCCAATATTGAGATAATTTGTATCTCATAAAGTATTTTTCCTTATGAGCTTTGGGCGCCTAAGTCAAGAGGTAAATGAAATGAAAATTATAGTTTTTTGAAGGTAAATGCGGATTTCAATTTGGGTGCACTAATTGGAGGGAAAATTGGATTTGAAATTGAGGAGAAAAGTTATAAATATGACTTGGGCTTCATTTGGAGTTATCTATTGTCTATCTTATCAAATTGCTACTAGATTGGTTTCAGAACCTGACTAAGGGGGATCTTAGATTTACACCGCTCTTCAGGCCTAAAACTATGGCACCCTAGATGGTCTAATGGGATTTTGCTACATTTAGTAGTGCATATTGAGAAATATTATTTCATTTTTGATGATTTTGTTGAATTTCAAGTTGCTGGTTTGGTTGTGCTGAAGGTGTATTTTTGATCATATGTCATTGTACGATTTTTCTATGGTTCTGGGTATTTGCTACATCTCTTCTACCATCTTGGGCACCCCTTGTTGTAAGTTTGTAGATTTTTTGGAGTGCTCTTCATTTTGTTCTTTTTGGTTTCCCCTCTTTGATGGTTGTGGTTTTCCTGCCATTATCTTGGGAAGCATGCATTAAATAATAGCTCACTCTTGTAGTAGTCTCTTGGTCTTTTCTTGGTCGCCCCATCATTTAGTGTCCATTGCTTCATATTTCATGTGATTTGATGGAGTATCAAGTGAGTTAGATGAATTTTTGTGAGTTTACTAGTTGTTGGTTTATATTTTCAGTTTGTTGGTCTAATATTTCAGTTTGTAGTAGTTGGAGTTCTTGAGGTGGTTTTTCATATCAAGTGAGTCTTTGAAGTTTGGGAAAATAACTACTATCATTTGCAACACTTGAGACATCCATAATTCCCAGTTCTTGCAGATTCTATTTCACTTTGTAATGGTGGTTCAGTAATAATGAACAACTCTTATATTTTGGCAGTTATCTATTGTATTCCCACTTTTAGTGGAAGAGGCTGGCTTGTTGCCTATTTAATTTCTTGCATTTTCTATCATTCTCACCCTTGGTGGAAGAGACAAGCCTCACCATATTTGCATTTTGTACTTGGGGCTGACTTTCCACCCTTCTTTACTTTCAACACTTGCATTCATATTGTTGATCGACTACACTGTCAAATCACTCCCGCTACAATACGTGGTCGAGTTGCATCCTTGAAGATTTCAGCTAACGCTGACGAGTGCCATTGTTGAAGTGTTGTTAAAATTTTGAAAAATTATAAGGGGTTCATTTTAGTTGTATTAGAGCTAAGATCCTGCAAAAAGTTAGAGCTCAGCGTTCAAATGGATACAAAGAAGTCTGTATCTGAGTTGTTACAGGATCTGTCCATGCTTATGAGAGATCCTAACATTAAAGGGGTATACTCGATGATATTTGCAAAATCTAAAGGTTTGAATGGAAAAGGAGAAAACTCTATTGATGAAGGGATAGAGAAAGAAGCTGGAGCACCTATTTGTGGTTTACAGCCCACAAGTAGGCAAGTTGAAGAGAAAAATCAGTCACCTAGTATTGAAGAAGGTACAAGCAAGGTGCACATGTCACCTCAAAATGATCATACCCTGACAATTGAAGAGTGTGTGGTAGAGCCTCAACATACTCCCTTAGTCTTGCATGTGATAGGAAGTGATGAAGACTAGCTTAGTGAAAAGAACATAACAATAGTCTTGAGTCCTAATGAGGATTCATTTGATGAAGGTCTTGAGACTAAGGGCTACATGAAATATTTTGGTAGAACTATTGTGTGGGATGAGTTCGTTGAAGATGAGCAAGATGAAGGAAATATTAGTCTAGGAGACGAATCTAGTGAGTTCCTGCATGGTCATGTTGAAGATGTGATAATGAACGATTTTCCTCTTGTTGTTTTCCCAACTTCCCAAGAAGTTCCACATGAAGAAATCAATGTGTTACTCATTCAAGATGGTTCCATTGAAGATGAAGATGATGAAGTTTTCAAAATAGCTTGCTTAGATTATCCTCTGCTTCATTATAAATATGGTGTCAAGGGTGGTCTTGGGTTTGAACATCAAATTAAGCCCTTGGAGAGAGGTGTCTATGAAGATATTAGTTTAAGTGATTTGGGTGGTGACCTATTCAAAAATTAATCACTCCAAGAGAAGCACGAAGAGCTCTTTCCCTTTGATCAAAAAAATCAACCTCTTACCACTTGGGATCCAGGTGTGAAGGCACCTAGCATTGGCAAGGAACCTATGTGGGATGAATTTCCCTTTGATCCAGATGATGAAATGGAGCTTGATAAGGAATCTGTAACAACAAACAATGGTGAAAATATGCTTGAGTTTGGGGCTGCCTTCATGTTTGACCAAAGTGACATTGAGGTGGAAGTAGAGCTTGAGGACCTTATGGCTCTAGAAGAAGGAAAGTTTGAAGGTGTTTCTAAACAAAAATCTGATTTATCAATGCATGAAGCTGACTGTAAGAAAAGGCATGAATAATTTGAATAGTCTAATCCTAATTATGAAATTGAGAATTCTCCAATAGTTGGTGGAAAAAAACAAGAATGTTGGAGCAGCTCTGAGGGCAACAAAGATGCAAAACAAAGTTCTGATTTTGAAGAGAAGCAAACCAACAATCCACCATCTTTGCATATACTTGAGAAGGAAGATCAAGTCAAAGGGTCCTTTGAAAGAGAAGTGTGGGTTCTATCACAATTTGATCACACACATAGCTGGATTGAAGAACTCTATTGGAAGGCTCAG
This sequence comes from Sequoiadendron giganteum, assembly GCA_007115665.2. NCBI lineage: Eukaryota > Viridiplantae > Streptophyta > Pinopsida > Cupressales > Cupressaceae > Sequoiadendron > Sequoiadendron giganteum. Next base: position 558,938,582 of record CM021105.1, read on the forward strand.
CTTGAAGAGAGATGAAGAGGAGTGAAAGGTGAAGTTTCTCTTCCCAACTTGCAACTTATCAGAGACTCTTTGGAGACCTTGAAGTCTGAGTACATGCACTTGATTTAAGATTGAGGTCATCCCATTGAAGTTGCAAAGAAGACCATTGGTGCTTTCCAAGGGAGTGAGAGAAAGGTTGATGAGCTCACCCTGGAGCTCAAATCAACAAAGGACATGTTGAAAGAAACTCAGTTGGCTCTAATGGAGGTTGAAGACTAGTTTGTTGAATTCAAACTTTTCAAGGAGAAAAAGGGTGCACAACGAGCTGAAGAAATCAAGCAAGTGATTGGAGAACTTGATAGTCTTCAAGAGGATTTTGATCTTGAAAGAATCTCAAGAAAATCATAAGTTTTATGTACAGATTTGGAGCAGCAAGATGAAAGAAATGACTTCCAAGTTTTTGAAAATCCTCTCCTTGAAGTGGGTGTAGAAGAAACTTATGATAATACTCTTTTTGTGATGGAAGATGAAGCATCAATTGACAATAGCATGAAATGGGATCCTGATGAAGTTTCCCAATACAATATGGAAAGTGATTTTTAGCTTATTGAAGATTTACAAGAAAAACATGAGGGAGATTTTCTCTTTACAGTTGATAATCTTCCAAGAATAATGTTTGATCAAGAATGCTTAAGAGGGATTGAGGATGTAGTCTTCACTTGGGAAGATGGACCAGAACATGGTGTCTGCACTCTTGTCAATCCATCCCTTGGGTTGGGTGATGCTAGTCAATTTTGGGAGTTGAATTTGAAGTCATCTTATGTTTCAAGCTCCAGTGTTGCTGAAGCTTTCATGGATTGGTTTGTGAGGTTCATCAGAGGAGATGCCAGTTTCACAAGTATGCACTTTATTTTGACCAGCATTCGGAGATGTGTTATGTTTTCTTTCTGGAGTATTGAAGATTATTTTCAGTTGAGTACCCATGCTTGGGATTCTCAGCATGGGTTCATGGTGCTTATTGCTTGTGGAAAGAAGAAATTTTGGAGGGATAAGGATCAAATTTTTAGACTTTTTGGCATTGTCCCCTTCTTTACCAACCACTTGATGGCTCTATTTTTTCATCAACAAATGGACTGGAGAGAAATTTTGAGTATGGGTTGGAGAGATGATTGGTTGGATGCTTTGGGAAGTGATTCTCGACTAAGAAAATAACAGATTTTGAGACATGAGTTTGCTAGTTGGAGGAAGACTAGCCACCTTACATGTGGAGTTACTCTCGCTCAGGAGAGTTTGTCCATCAATACTTGTCAAAGAGGTGGTAGTTTTCAGTTGGGGATTTCACTATTATGTTTTCTAGCTAATTTGAATGGGTTATCTTGCAACTTGATGCTCATCTCACACACTCACGCTTGGGAATTTCATTGGTGCTGCTATTTTTCCTTGTGTAGAGTGCTTCAATCAGATTGTACTTCATTAACTCCAACCTTGAATAGAAAAGATTATTTGTTTCTTCAAACCTATCCTATTCTCAGAGTTCATCTTATGGAGGTTTGTGAAGCAAAATTTGATAGTTTCTTCACTATATTGGTTTAGGACAATTAACTTCCACATGCTTTGGCATATCATTCTGAGACTCTTGGAGTTGGAACTATAAGAGTGTTCAGAATTCTTCATGACTATATCAAAATAATTCGATGGAGGCACAATAGATTCATGTGAAGTTATAAGTATGAATTTTTTGAGCCCTTTCACAGGATTGATTTCCTCCTTGCAAGAAGATTTGGAGAAGTCACTTATGTTCTCGTGGCTCTGCTTGACACCTTGAGAAGATATGCTAAGGACTACAATTTTGAGGTGTGTAGACTATCTTTCCCATTGCCCAGGCTTGTGATAGATAGTAGCATTGTTGTTATTGAATACTCAGATTCCTTTGGGCATGAGACGCTACAAGGAGTTGACTTCAATCCTACCATTTTTTTTCAATTTGAGTATCATAGATGATATCATTTTGGAGTTACAAGGGAGGTTAGTGCAGTTTTGGTGTGATGATTTCACTGATGTGATCAGAGTGGAGCAGCATCAACATGATGGGTCTTCTCAAAGATGGTCATGGGACCCTACGAACAGTTGGAGTATTGTAAAATTTCTTGAGGACAAGAAATTTTGGGAAGGGAGGACTTTAATGTCCCCATTTTAGCCATATGATCTTCTGTGTTTGACAACCTATTTTTGGAAACCTGTAGGCTAGTCAGGAGCTGAAATTAGGGTTTCCACTTTCAGAGGAGGTTTTGAGGACTTGCATGTGAGAATATTTGATGCATGTTTTGTGGGGATTTCTGGTTTTCAGAGAGCTTCAGGATGAGGTAACATTCATGACAAGATATTGACTTGTATTTATGGTTATTTCTTAGTAGTTTTGGAGGCTTACATGTTGGTGTTTTGTAGTTTGGATTCTACATTCCTTCTAGGTTTTCAGAGAGCTTCACGGCGGTGTGACATGCAACTAAATCAAATAACTTTTCTAAACTTACTATTTTTAGTAAGTTGCGATGACTACCCAATTTGTGTTTAAAATGAGTTTGGAACAACTTACTATTTTTAGCAATGTGCTATTTTTAGTAAGTTCTATTTTTTGCAGTGCTATTTTTAGCAGGGTTTCTACAGTTCAGTAGTTCAACGTAGTGGCTATTTCTGGCAGGTCACTTTATTCATCTTGGTCTCCGACATTTGAGGTGATTATTTTGGAAATTTTGATATTTGATGAAAATAACATTTAAAAGTGAAATTATCTCCTAGGCAAAGTGGATGACTTCATAAGGGGAAAATATTATAATGTTTATTTATATCTTGGTGAATGCCTAGGAGAAGAAATAAGTGTTGTTATTAAATTATTTCACTTAAATATTTATGGACGCCTAACCTTGGAGGAAAGATATTTGAAGATTATAAGGTTTGATTTTTATTAAATTGAAATCACTTAAGTCTACCTTGGATGCCAATATTGAGATAATTTGCATCTCATAAAGTATTTTTCCTTATGAGCTTTGGGCGTCTAAGTCAAGAGGTAAATGAAATGCAAATTATAGTTTTTTGAAGGTAAATGTGGATTTCACTTTGGGCACCCTAATTGGAGGGAAAATTGGATTTGAAATTGAGGAGAAAAGTTATAAATATGAATTGGGATTCATTTGGAGTTATTTATTGTCTATCTTATCAAACTGCTGCTAGATTGGTTTCAGAACCTGACTAAGGGGGAGCTTAGCATTTACACCACTCTTCGGGCCTAAAACTATGGCTCCCTAGATGGTCTAATGGGAGTGTGCTACATTTAGTAGTGCATATTGAGAAATATTATTTCAGTTTTGATGGTTTTTTTGAATTTGAAGTTATTGGTTTGGTTGTGCTGAAGGTGTATTTTTGATCATATGTCATTGTACGATTTTTCTATGGTTCTGGGTATTTTCTACATCTCTTCTACCATCTTGGGTGCCCCTTATTGCAAGTTTGTAGATTATTTGGAGTGCTCTTGATTTTTTTTCTTGTTGGTCACCCCTCTTTAATGGTTGTTGTTTTCTTGCCATTATCTTGGGAAGTGTGCATTAAATAATAGATCACTCTTGCAGTAGTATCTTGGTCTTTTCTTGGTCGCCCCATCATTTAGACTCCATTGCTTTATGAGATTGAAGCCATAGTTTCCTATTTAAATTTGGGAAGTATGGATTGAGATATAAACCAAAATACTTAGAAGTCTTTAAGAATAAATTCTTAGGACAAGCATTAATATCAAGGTTTTGTCAAAAGGTATCCATACTTAGACCAAAGGGTTTGAAATTTTGAGAAGATTTGTTAATGTTTGTTTGCAAGGTTTTGGAACCAAGAAAAGTATTAAACTAACTCACAAGCATTTACCACCCTAGGTTTAGAAGATACTACTTGTTGAATCCCCACTTCAATTTCTTCAAACACTAAGACATTACGAACAACTAGAGATTTGGCGACATTGGCTCCCCTCCATGGCACACACTTCTCGAGACCACCAAATCTCAAATCTTGAAGATCCAAATATCCTAATAATTTTCCTGTTTCAACAATGAATAGTAAAATGTGGGGCAGCTTCAAAATGACAATTCCTACAACAAGCATAAAGGTTTTTGGCTTCTAAACAATTGGTTCTTAGTAAGTACTTTCTTTCAAGGTGGACATACATGCGGCAAGATTAGCTCAATATTATTTCAATTAAGAGGCCTGCCAGTCCTTTCCTAAGAAAGGATTTTGATGTGTCACTCAGACACTAGGGGTGGCACTTTTCACTATGACACATCCACACCTATTGCTTATAACTTTCATCACAAACACATTTTTATATAGTGATTTGAAAGAGCTTGGCTTTAGCTCGTTACCGCTTGTGTCGTTCCTACATTTTGAAGAGAGGTGGTAGGCCCTCTAAAGATATAAAAAATCAAGGAATAACGTTTGTTGTTCGATCTCCCAGATCGCATGAAGCAAGAAGAGAGCATACACAACTCCTTTCCTTACACTAGCATGGGGTTCATTTTAAATCCAAATCAAAATATGTGGGTGGTTATACAAAATTTCAAAGGAATGCTTTTGATTCTCAAGATCATTAAGTGGCGCGAAGAGAAAACACATTCAATGAAAAAAATGTAAACCACAAGACATGACAAAAACTTGTTAATTTTAACTCTCAAAGCAAAGGTAAGTTCATTTTAAGCACCAAAAAAAATGTTAAGTTGTATTGTTCAATTTTAAACCCAAAGTAACATAGTGATGTGAGGGCTCAATTTTAGCCAATTTTGAGCGTTCATTTTAAAACCCAATTGAAAGCTAGAGTGGTCCTAAAGCATGAAAATAAAAAAGAATCTTAAATGGGTTATAATTGCCCCATAAGTGTCAGAACACTATTATAATTATATAATTAATGATAAAATTATCCTTCTCTTCAAGTTGGTATTCTCTAAACCTTCAAACCTTGTTAATCTAAAAACCAAAATCTAGAAGTCAGAGACATGTCTGTGATCAAAAAAAGAAAAAAAATCAAGCACATGTCAAAAAAATAGGTTCAGTTTCTATTTACTAGTAATTCATGATGCTGAAATCAATTGTGTCATTGAAATTCATCAATATCATCACTGTATTAAAAATAAAATATTGCTTCTCTGTAGAAAATAGTGACATCATATGCATCTCCATATCAAGTGTGTTGCTAAAAGGAAATTTATTTTTTGTTGAAAAATTAAACTAGCATCGCTAAATTAAAACGCGATGACAAAATTAAATAAGCATCACTAGATTAATTATGAATCAATGAACTGAAATCTTGGTGCATCATTATATAGCGACACATCATCAAATGCGCTGTTGTAACTGAAAACAAAAGGAAACAAAGTTTTGACAAGAAATTTGTGAGATTGATTAGTTCAAGCCCTCCCTCTAGCACCAAAATGTGATCGATGAATTACTATGGGCCGAACACTTGATCCATGAGGATACGAAGTATAATGAAGCCACTAAACACCAATCCCAATAGAGATCATTCAAATAAACACTAAACTAGGAACTCATTAAAACTAACATGTTAAACTATGAAATATTCAAAACACCTACTCTAATCCACTGAAACTTATCCTATTGGGGGAGTGGTGTTGCATTGATGTGAAATGATGAACCTTTCCTAATCTCATGGATAAATGAGCTTGTTTCAATCAGTCTTATTGCAGAAAACTGATGAAACCATTGATAGGTTTGTATGAAAACATGATTAAAATCTAAATGAACATGATGCAAGCTATACTAACATGATTTATGCTTAGATGATCAGGACATGTGAGTAAAAATATAATCTAAATGAGTTTTAAGCTAAAAAGAATCAAACCCTAATTATCAAATTAAGCTAAATGGATGCATTATGTTATCATGAAATCCATTAATGGAAGCTAAGATATTATGCAAGTAATTTTAACTAAAAAATATGCTAAATGTGAGTGAAAGTGAAAATGACGTTAACAACATAAGTTTGATGTTAAAATATGGATCCATTTGTCTCCAAATAGTGACCTCTTTATAGGAGAGAAAATGCGAAATGAAAGGTTGAGATTGAAAAAGTGAATCAATGGTCAAAAAGGAAGGAAGATGGAGGCATGGATCATGGATTCCCATCAAGGGTTGAAAATGCAAGATGATATTTAATCAAGGGTTTACATTAATCCAAACACATACACTTTCAAGACTTGCACAAGAAGTCTTCTAAGTTTGTTAAAAGGAAGAATATTCCTTAGAATATCCTCATGGGTGAGGAAAATTAGATATTTAGCAAATTAAAATAAAGTTATAATATGCAAAAAAGGAAGGAATATTCCATGAGAATATTCATTTTGGAGGAATGTGCAAAGGAGGAATATTCCCTTGCAAGTGGGGGGGAATTAGATTTAATTAGTAATTTGATAATTAAATAAAGTTTTAATTATGCAAATTTAGGAGAATTTAGATGATATTCATTAAATAATTTATTTATTTAATGAAAAATGGTAATTATATGGTATTCATTAAATAAATGATTTAATGAAAAGGGGGAAAGTGTTATGATATTTAATCGATAACTTAGGGTTATTTAATTAAATAAGAAGAATTTGGGGGATTAAACTAAATAGTTTGATTTATTCAATTTAATAGGATGAAATATTAGCATGAAAGGGAGTGAATTAACCTAATTAGATCAATTATATTAATAAATGAAAATGATATAATTAATTAAATAGCTAGGATAATTTAATTAATTAAGTGAAAAGAGGATGGGTTTCAAGATGAAATGATGTTAGTATACCTAATTTGAGTGTATGATATCATTCAAGACACTTTTAAGTGTCTACAAAAAAAATCTCACATCTATCTTACTTCTTACTCTTTTGTTCTCATCTCTTTCATCACCATACATATTTATATCAAGCTCTACCTCAAGAACTTTCTCCAATATTGACCTCTAACCATTATACATTAAAATTAGAAATAGGTTGGAACCCAAACATTCCTGCAGTGGATAGGAATGGAAGGCGACCTACATAAATCCTTAATTAGGACCCAAATATATCTCAACGCACTTCAACATGCTTCCACAAGCCTCACATGTAGTGTTAAACACAAGGTCGACCAACACTCATGCAAAAAATCATAAGCATTAAGTACACGCTTTCTTAAACCAAGCCAGAAGTTCTGGACAACATAATTCACTTGAAATAAATCTAGAATAATCCATAACCTTCATAATATTTCATCAAACACTTCATCCAAGCTCGCATAAATAAATACTTTAACTCAAGACAACTAATAACCCTTAATTACATATTGATAAATGAAACTCTCACTATACTACATCAAATCAAGTAAAAAATTAAACATGGAAATATAAAAGCATTATAATCATCTTCTCAAATCTCCACAACTTGAAGCCAAATAGTCAAGAAATGTGGAGAAAAGAAATTTCTTCCAGACCATAGAAAGCATCACTAAACAATTTTTTCACATATTGGTAAAAATATCTCACACTGTACAACGATCTATAAACCTAAATTATAATAGCTCAATCTTTTTCAACCTTAAATAGCCTATAATATTTGCATAGGAATAGCATCAACACAAAAAGAATGTGGGTCACAATATTAGAGAACACTATGAACATTTTCACAACACATTTTACTCTGTTTATTAGTTTTTTTCAAAAGAACTTGGAAACCAAGTACCAAAAACATCTCTCAGCTCATTACTTCATTCCATCTCATCTTCAGACTTTGGAAAAAAATAATAGCTCCATGTACTCACAACACTTCCTCAAGGTATCAACTACACATGCACAACCTATTTTCCTCTTTTCCATAATTTCCTCAATATCCTCAACACCTTCATCCCATAGTTGACATCAATGACAACACCAATCAATAGAATTCCTATTGACATCAATGAAAATACCATCATTCTTGCAAAAATATCCCCCTTTATCTTTGATGGCAACATAAGATGTAAAAATCCACCAAAGACTACACAACAGTTTTGAACACACTCTTTTTTTTCTTCACATGATTCTCTCTCCTAATTGGATAAGCTCTTTTTTTCACATGATTCTCTCTCCCCTTTTGACATCAATGGTAAAGGATAAAATATTTTTTATTATTCTCCCTCTTTAACACTGAACCAAAATTACATGCTTTGAAAACTCCCCCTTAGGAGTACACCCAACTAAATTAGCAACACAATGACAAAACATGACACTACCTACTCCCCTTGAGAGGTAGCCACCAACATCAGTCCAAAAAAGAGATTAATACATAGATCCACTGGATTGATGCACCTCTATATGCATCTAGTTTAATAAAGGAGGGGCAATAACCCCCAACTTCTTTCAAAGATACTCAAAAGTATCCTTGGGAAGAGCCTTAGTAAATATATCAACAATATGATCCTTTTTAGGAACATACTCAAGATTCACTTCATTCTCCATAACCTTCTCTCTCAAAACGCGATACCTGATAGATATATTCTTTTTCCTTGAATGCATCACTGGATTCTTTGAAATTTTTATTACACTTGTATTATCACAGAATATAGATATAGGTTTGTCAAATACAACTATAATATCCTTCAATGTTTGTCTCATCCCTAATACATTTGTAAAACATGATGTTGCTACAATATACTCAACCTCTATAATGGATAAAGAAACAAAATCATGTTTCTTACTCAACCATGAAACCAATCTAAATCCAATAAATAATGCACCACCACTTTTACTTTTCCTATCATCAACACAACCAACCCAATCTGCATATGTATAAGCATTTAATGTGAAATCAATATCCTTAGGATACCACAAACCATAATCTCATGTGCCTCTTAAATATCTAAATATTCTCTTAACTACTGCAAAATTTGTTTCTTTAGGATCTTCCTAAAATCTAGCAACAAGACAAATTGCATGCATGATATCTGGTCTAGTAGTAGTCAAATACAACAGTCCACCAATCATAGATCTATACTTGCTTTGATCAGCCTTAGATGAATCATCATCTTTTCTCAATTTACAACTAGCCACCATAGGAGTGCATATCGGTTTGGAGTCATCCATTCCAAACTTCTTCAAAATCTCTTTGACATACTTAGATTGTGAAATGAAAATCCCTTTATCAGTTTGATTGATCTATATCCCAAGAGAGAAATTCATCTCCCCAAACATTGACATCTCAAATTATTTTTTCATTTCTTTAGCAAATTTCTTACACATAGCCTCATTTCCAAAAAAGATAATATCATCCACATATACAACTACTATCAAGATTTTGTATTCCTCAATTTTAAAGTAAATACTACTATCTATGGAGCCCTTGTTGAATCCTTGATGTACCAAGTACTTGTCCAATATTGCATACCAATCTCTAGGAGCTTGCTTCGAACCATATAGTGCCTTCTTCAACTTACATACCATATTCGGTTGATCTGACAACTAAAAACCTTCTGGTTGTTCCATGTTTACCTCTTTTTCCAATTCACCGTTCAAAAAAGAAGACTTCACATCCATTTGATAGACCTTAAAATCTTTATGTGATGCAAATTCCAAGAACATTCTGATAGATTCCATCCTAACCATAGGAGAAAAATTTCCTCAAAATATATACCTTATACTTGTGAGTAACCCTTACACACAAGTCTTGCCTTATTTCTTATTACTCCATTTTCATCCAGCTTGTTCTTGATTACCCATTTAGTTCCAATTATCTTTTTGTTTATCGGTCTAGGGACCAATTCCTAAGTCTATTTTTTCTCGATTTGCATAAGTTCTTCTTCCATTTCCTTCATCCAATTATCATCCTTACATGCTTCACTCACCGATTTAGGTTCAAATTTAGAAAGTAAACACAAATTTACCTCAAATTTAGTAGCTTTGCTTCTTGTCAATAAACCTTTCCTCTTATCTCCAATGATTTGATCTTTGGAATGAATATTTTGCACATACTTAGGGGTCTTCTCTAGAGCTTCTTCATCTTCATTTTTTACTTCTTGTTCATCAACTATTTCTTCTACTTCTCAACAACCAGGTTCATCTGACACATATCCATCTACTACAATATAATTCTACAAGTTTTCATCAACTTTAACATTTCTAATTTCAACTATCTTTCTCAACCTTTTGTTGTAACATTTGTAAGCTTTTCTTCTAATAGAATATCCAAGGAAGATACCTTCGTCAGACCTTGCATCAAAATTTCCTAAGTTCTCTTCTTCTCTTTTGATGTAACATTTTCTTCCAAACACTCTAAAGTGCTTCATAGTAGGAATCATTCCATACCATAGCTCATAAGGAGTCTTTGTGTTCTTAGATTTAGCATGAACTTTGTTAAGTATATAAACAATAGTATAAATATCTCCTCTCCAGTAGAATTGTGGTAGATTTTCCTCTTTCATCATAGTCCTTGTAGCTTCTTCAATAATTTTGTTTTTCCTTTCAACAACTCCATTATGTTGAGGAGTTCTAAGGGTAGAAAAATGCCTCTTTATTCCATGAACTTCACAAAACATGTTAAAATAATTGGAAGTGAATTCACCACCTCTTTCAAACCTCAATCTTTTTATTTTTAATCCATTTCATTCTCAATCATAGCATTAAATTCCTTGAATTTATCTAATGCATCAAATTTCTCTCTAAGTAAAGTAACCAATGTCATTCTAGAGTAATCATCAATCAAAATCATAAAGTACCTGTCACCTTGTAGACTTATCACCCTTGTAGGACCATAAAGATCGGTATGCACTAATTCCAACAGTTCGATAGTAGATTGTTCTTGTTGTGCACTTTTCACACATACCCCACCAGAGGCGGGGACCCTCTTTTTCTTCTACATCTTTGTACCTTGGCTTTGTCAATTTCTGGTTTTTCTCTTCTTGGAGGTTATTTTGGGATTAGGTCCAGATTTGATTTGACAGGGGTGGTATTTTGAAGCGTTTTGGGGCCTTGGATTTTAGAAATGGGGATTTTTGAAGTGAATTTTCATAGTGATGTGTAAATCTTTTTGTACCAATGGATAGAGGACAAAAAATTAGGTCAAGTTGCTTTTTAAACTTTTTGAAAATTCCTTCTAGAAAAAAGTTATGGGGTTTCAAAGTTTTTCTCCAAATTTCTGGTCAAATCCGGGATTATCCCTTCCGTCTAGATTTTTCCAGATTTTTTGTCAAATTCGGGATTATCCATCCTGTCTGGATTTTTTTGGATTTTTTTGTGATTTCTGGGATTTTTCCTTTCTTCCAGATTTTTTCGGATTTTGGGCCATTTTCGGGATTTGCCCTTCCAGGCAGATTTTTCCAGATTTCTTATCATTTTTCTGGATTTTCCCTTCCTAGCAGATTTTTCTGAACTTCCTGTCATGATTTTTTTGAACTCCAAAATTTATTAATAGGGTTACATTTCTGAAATTTTATGACGGAGTTCAAATTTCCAAGGGTTTATTTATGCTTAATTTTAATATTTTGTGGTTGGATTTTCACATGTGAGCTACTAATGATTATATCCTGTTTTTCAGGATTAAATAAATAAAAAAGGGAGGACTTGCATATGGATTCATGCCAAGAGGAAAATCTGAAAATATTTTGAATGTTGATTTACATATGAATCGGTGCCCAGTTGTTCAAATGAACCCAATTGCATAAGAATCCGTGCCACAACTTGTCTATAGTAGGAAGATATTTTTTAAACATGGAGTGACGTGTGATGCTATTTTTACTCTCCAATCATAATTTTTATTAAAATCGAGGTGGAAAATTGTTGATTTCTTATTGCTCCTGGATGTAACTGCCTTTATGCTATTGGATGATGATGTACCACATTTTTTAAACCCTAATGTAAATTCTTAGGGTTTTTTGAGGATTAATTGCATCCATTGGATTGAATTTAATCCTGGCCCTTGATTTAAAAATGCAATATCTATAAAAGGGTTGTGCCTTCTCATTTGCAAAGGTTAAAAAAAGGTTAGAGAACAGCTGGTTATAGGCTGCAAAGCCAGAATTGGCTAAGTTAGAAGTTATATTCTACAAGTCAGTAGTTGTAGTAGAGGAGAGAGACTGAAAATTGTTATGTAATGTTGGAGAAGATAATGCAAGTGGGTTGTTGATTTGGCAAACATTGTGTTATGTTTCAAAAAATTTATGGTTTCTTGTTCTTGATTCTCAGTGTTAGATGTTAGTTTTTCAGTTCTTTCATGATAATGGTGAAATGTTAATGATGTTGATTGATCTCCGGTCCATACTTTTAGCAATTTGTTGATTGTAAGTTGTTGTGTAAAGTTAGTCTAGATCTTATTTCGTGCTAAGTTCAACTATGGATGCTTGTTTACATTGCGCCTTTTACTGGGTATGTGGATGAATGTTCATAGTCTGAAAATCTTTAGTTTCCTCAGAAGATTGCACCAATTTTGTGGAGTTGTGGGTTTGTCTTTAATTAAACAGGAATTGGTTTTATTGGAGATTTGTCTGTTTGCAACATTCATCATTGTTGTGATTGATTTTAGGAGTAATTTTTATCTTAGATTTCTCTTAAACTCTTATCTTTTGATATTTATTTTATTAGTTGGGTTAAATTTAGGTTTTGAAGTATCAATATATTGCTAGATCTGATAAATTTGAGTCTAGTATTTGCTTGTAGTAAGGTCCCTTTGTGATTACCAGCATTTTCACACTATCTCCGAGTTGTTTCACTGCATTGTCAAGACCTGACATTAGAGACCTTGGGGTTATCTATGTTCCCATAGAGATTTACCTTTCAAGAGAGATATGATATCATATTCTGTCTGAGTTGTTGTTGTGCAAAAAACACCATCAAAAGATTAACGAGGCTCTATCCAGGTTTCTTTTGAAGTTATAATATTTATGTAGCTTAACATGACTGAACTTGGTTTCTTGCAAAAACTTAAGGAGGGAAATTTATACACTTGGACACACTTGGATTTTCAGCACAGGAAAGGCTAGCTTGTCCATTGATTTTGAAACTTTAGTTTTTTGGTTGACTTGATGTGAAGATCAAAACTAGAGATTTTGGGTTCTTGATTCCAGTTTGTCATCGAAATGCTCTGAAGCATTTCCCCAGCGGAGTCGCCATTTGTTGTGCACTTTTCAAACATGCCCCACCAGAGGCGGGGACCCTCTATTTCTTCTACATCTTTATACATTGGCTTTGTCAATTTTGGGTTTTCTCTTCGTGTTGGTTATTTTGGGATTAAGTCCATATTTGATTTGAAAAGGGTGGTATTTTGAAGCGTTTTGGGGCCTTGGATTTTAGAAATGGGGATTTTTGAAGTTAATTTTCAATGTGATGTGTAAATATTTTTGCACCAATGGATAGAGGACAAAAAATTAGGCCACATTGCTTTTTGAACTTTTTGAAAATTCCTTTGGGAAAAAAAGTTATGGGGTTTCAAAGTTTTTCTTCAGATTTCTGGTCAAATCCGGGATTATCCACCCCGTCCGGATTTTTCTGGATTTTTTTCAAATCTGGGATTATCCACCCCGTCCAGATTTTTTTGGATTTTTTGTCAAATCCAGGATTATCCACCCTGTCCGGATTTTTTCGGATATTTTTTCAAATCCTGGATTATTTATCCCGCCCGGATTTTTTTTGCGATTTCTTGGATTTTTCCTTTCTTCCAAATTTTTTCAGATTTTGGGCCATTTTCAGGATTTTCCCTTCCAGGCAGATTTTTCCGGATTTCTTGTCATTTTTCGGGATTTTCCCTTCCTGGTGGATTTTTCTGAACTTCCTTTCACGATTTTCCTGAACTCCGAAATTTATTAATAGGGTTAAATTTTTGAAATTTTATGACGGAGTTGAAATTTCCAAGGGTTTATTTATGCTTAATTTTAATATTTTGTGGTGTGATTTTCACATGTAAGCTATTAATGATTATATCTATTTTTCAGGATTAAATAAATAAAAAAAGGAGGACTTGCATATGGATTCGTGCCAGGAGGAAAATCTGGAAAATATTTAAAATGCACGTACATAAGAATCTGTGCCACAACCTGTCTATAGTTGGAAGATATGTTTGAAACATGGAGTGACATGTGATGCTTTTTTTACTCTCCAATCATAATTTTTTATTAAAATTGAGGTGGCAAATTGTTGATTTCTTATTGCTCCTTGATGTAACTGCTTTTATATTATTGTATGATGATGTACCACATTTTAAAAACCCTAATGTAAATTCTTAGGGTTTCTTGAGGATAAATTGCGGCCATTGGATTGAATTTAATCTTGGCCATTGATTTAAAAATGTAAATATCTATAAAAGGGTTGTGCCTTCTCATTTGTAGAGGAAGAAAAGGTTAGAGAATGGTTGATCAGAGGTTGCAAAGCCAGAATTGGCTAACTTAGAAGCTAGATTCTGCAAGTCAGTAGTTGTAGGAGAGGAGAGAGACTGGAAATTATTATGTAATGTTGGAGAAGATAATGCAAATGGGTTGTTGATTTGGCAAACATTGTGTTATGTTTCAAAAAAAAATTGTTTTCTTGTTCTTGATTCTCAGTGTTAGATGTTAGTTTTTAGTTCTTTCATGATAATGGTGAAATGTTAATGATGTTGATCGATCTCCGGTCCATACTTTTAGCAATTTTCTGATTGGAAGTTGTTGTGGAAAGTTATTTTGGGCCTTATTTTGTGCTAAGTTCAACTGTGGATGTGTGTTTACATGCCATTTACTGGGTATGTGGATGAATGTTCATAGTCTGAAAATCTTCATTTTCCTTAGAAGATTGCACCATTTTTGCGGAGTTGTAGGCTTGTCCTTGATTAAGCAGAAATTGGTTTTGTTGGAGATTTGTTCGTTTGCAACATTCATCATTGTTGTGATTGATTTTAGAAGTAATTTTAATCTTAGATTTCTCTTAAACTCTTATCTTTTTCTATTTATTTTATTATCTAGGTTAAATTTAGGTTTTGAAGTATCAATATATTGCTAGATCTGATAAATTTGAGTCCAGTATTTTCTTGTAGTAAGGTCCCTTTGTGATTACTATCATTTTTACATTATCTCTGAGTTGTTTCACTGCATTGTCAAGACCTGACATTAGAGACCTTCGGGTTATCTTTGTTCCCATAGAGATTTACCTTTCAAGAGAGATAGGATATCAAATTCTGTGTTTGAGTTGTTGTTGTGCACAAAACACCATCAATAGTTCCTTTCCCTTAAAGCTACTCATTTCTTATTTTATAAATTAACAACTCTCACAAACAACATTGATAGGTTTTGTGATTCTAGGTAAATTTCTCACAACATGAACCGAACTAATCCTTTCCAAATTATCAAAATTCATGTGACACATCCTTCGGTTCCATAACCAACTATCATTCATTTGTGACATAAATCAATTTCCATCAGCACCCTTAAGTTTATATGTTTCCATCTATTCTCTTACCAACAACAGGCATAGTTTTAGACCCTTTCCAGATCTCAGATGCTTCATCCTTAAACATAATATTATACCCTTTCCTACACATTTGTTTGAACTCAAGAGATTATGTCTTAGGCCCTTAACATAGTAAACATTTTTAGTATTATGCTTGCCATCAAAACTGATTGAACCTATTCCACAAATCTTAGCTCCTGAATCATCTCCAAATTTAACTAATCCTCCATCATACTTTTCAAGTTTAACAAACTTGATTTTGTCTCCAGTCATATGATTAGAGTAGCCACTATCAACAACCCAATAATTCTTATCTTCTTTGACATGAAAATCAGATACCAAAGTACCTTCATCTTCAAAATAATTCCCTTCACACAAATTTCAGGGTTAACAGAAATAGATTCTCCTTTTATAGCCAAAAATATACATTCATTATCATCAAAATCTCCATAATCAGAAATACCAGCATCTTCTTTCACATATTAAACTTTCTTAATCATCTTTCCTTTATTTTCCTTATTCTTGTTATTTAAAGCTCTTTTCTAACATCTAGAAGCATAATGACCTATACCACCACATCTAAAACATTTGAAAGGTAATTTACTTTGACACTTACCAGTGCCCTTTTTCATCCTTCTCACAAAGTTAGCTTCCAAATCATCAAGATCTCCATCACCTAGATCTTCAACCTTCTCTAATTTACCAGCCTTGAAAGCAATCTCTACTTTTGTACTTTTCTTCAAATTTCTCATTTCAAATAAAATTAGAGAACCAATCAACTGATCTCTGGAATAATTATCAAAACCAAGTGTTTCCTCAATATAAAATATCTTTTCACTGTAGTAATCTAGAAGAGATCTAATAACTTTCTTCACCACTTTAGATTCTTTAACTGTTGCACCAAGGCCTCTCATATTACTTACCAATTCACCAACTCTCTATATGTAGCCTTTTATTATTTCATCTTCAGACATATGCATCATTTCAAACCATAACTTCAAGTTCTACA
The DNA here is from genome assembly GCA_007115665.2 of Sequoiadendron giganteum. NCBI lineage: Eukaryota > Viridiplantae > Streptophyta > Pinopsida > Cupressales > Cupressaceae > Sequoiadendron > Sequoiadendron giganteum. The sequence goes on from CM021105.1 coordinate 558,955,024, forward strand.
AATTTGCATTCTTGACCTTCAGATCTCCTTCATAAATTATTTCTAACTTATCCCAAACTTATTTAGCAGTCTTCAAACTCATAGCTTTAACTAATTCAATATTTGAAAGATAATTCACAATAATGTACCTTGCCCTAGCATTGATCTCATGCACCTTGATTTATGCACTTGTACTCAGACCATTCAAAGGTGGAGTATATTTATTCTGAAAAGCCTTCTCAATCTCATATCCTTGAGCACACAAATATCCTTCCATCTTTGTCTTCTAGAATGCATAATCTGAGTCATCGAATCTAGGATATTCTAAAAGAATCTTGTTTGCCATCCCAAATCTACCTCAAGTAGTTAAGCTCTTCTTCAAGGAATCTTTCTATGATACCATTGTTGAAATGAACAAGAAAACTGAGAGGGAGGGGTGAATCATTTGTAGAAAATTAAACCTTCAAAAACCCTCAATAGTAATTAGATTCACAAGCATTCATTAAGCCCGTATTCTGTTAGATTGATTAAACATGAAATGTAGATAACATAAATTGAAATAAAAACACCATACACATGAGAACACTATATTTACGTGGAAAACCCAATGAGTGAAAAACCATGGTGAGGATTAGCTCACAATATAAGTAATAGAAAAATCAATACAAAGGGGTTCATTGCTAGAATAGGACACACTATCCAAAAAGGCTCATAGCTAGGGCTCACTGCCACAAAAAGAATACAAGAATATAGAAGAATAATTTTACACAAGGAAAATAATTCTCAATGCAACAAGGAGTCCACCATAATTACTCACACACTTTTTTAGTCTCAAATGAAAGAGTTTGGATGCCTTTATTTATCTCACTTCCTTAAGGAACCCTAACATGAAATTTTCCCTGATCCACTAAAATTTACATCACACACATCACTTGTAATAATATTGCATTTATCTTGTGTCTTACTCTTTCGTTCTCATCTCTTGCATCAAAACCATACATATTTATATCAAGCTCTACCTCAAAAACTTTTTCCAATTTTAGCCACTAACTGTTATACATTCAAATTTGAAATAGGTCCACACCTAAAGATTCCCGTGATGGATAGGAATGAAAGGTGACCATCTTAAATCCTTAATTAGGACCCAAATAGATCTCAAAACACTTCAAAACGCTTCCACAAGCCTTACATGTAGTGTTAAACACAAGTTCAGCCAACACCCATGCAAAACACCATAGACATTAAGTACATGCTTCCTTAAACCAAACTAGAAGTTTTGGACAGCATAATTCACTTAAAATCAATCCAAAATAAACCACAAACTTCATAAGATTCATTAAACACTTCATCCAAGATCTCATCAATAGATAATTTAACTCAAGACAACTGATAAATGAAACTCTCACTGTATTGCATTAAATCAAGTAAAAACTTGAACACATAAATATAAAAGCATTATAATCATCTTCTGAAATCTGCACAACCTAAATCCAAATAGTAGAGAAATGTAGAGCAAATACATTTCTCATAGACCATAGAAAGCATCATTGAATAACTGGTTCACACACTAGTGAAAATATCTCACACTGTACAATGATCCAGAAACCCAAATTTTGAATATAGCAACCTTTTTCAACCTTAAATAACCTATAAGATCTACATAGGCATAGCATCAACATAGAAATAACATGAAGCACAACACTAGAGCACACTATGAAAATTTGCACAACACAATTTACTCCATTTATTAAATTTTCTCAAAAGCACCCGGAAACCAAGTACTAGAAGCATCATCTTAGCTCTTACTTCATTCTAGCTCATCTTCAAACTTTGCAACAAAATAATAGCTCCATGTACTCACAACACTTCCTCAAGGTCTCAACTACACATGCACAATTTTTTTTCCTCTTTTCTACAATTTTTTCAATATCCTCAACACCTTCATCCCATATTTGTCATTAATGAAAAAACCAGTCAGCAAACTTCCTATTGACACCAATGACAACACCATCATTCTTGCAATAGATTTCATAATGCAAAATGCTAGAATGAGCACCGAGATGACAAGTGTCACTCTTCGACACTTTTATTTCTCCAAGGAAAGAATGTGCTCACAAGTGTGTTGGAAACATGAGAATGATGATGCATGGATTGTATATGGTGTTTTCATTGATGTCAAACCATTGTACAAATGTAGAAGTGTTGGTCTAGAGAAGACTAAATTTTATGGATAATTAGCTAAGTCTTAAAGTGCAACTTCAGTGTTATAGTGAACCAGTTTTATGGTATGCATTGCTCTGCTATGCAATATATTGTCATGTAGTTTTGATTTTTTCATAGTATGTGTTAAAGGTGTTTAGATACAAAGATTCAAGGTTTTATGTCTTTCACAGTTGAAGATAATGTTGATAGAGTATTGAGCCTTGTAATGGTAGTGTTATTGGTACATAGTGCATATTGAAATGCTTTGTATTCCACCACGGATGAATACTATTCTATGCGGTTTTGGGGAAGTGTTGATAGATGTTAGAAGTGTGTTTTCTCCAAGTGACAAGTGATTTGGTGGTCCACATGTTGAGTTTTGAATGAACAATTGATTCATTAAGTTGTTGCTTCACCATCGATGTCAACCTAAAGGTTTTGGGGTCATGCAGAGTTGAAATGTGTAAGAAGTGGTTTCAAAGGAGTAATTATAGGTCATGCCGACCTATTTTGGTGTTGTACAAGTTTTAGTTTATTTTTCAAAGTGTGTGTTAAATTTTTGAGCCAACAGGTTATGTGTTTGCACGTTTCATCTAATTAGATTGACCTAATTGATGTTTTGGTTGTTTGTGTTATATATACAAGGTTAATTCCTTATGTGGGAAAACTAATGGAAATTTAATGTGATTTTATTAAGTGTGAGGTGTGCAAGAGGTGAAAAAGGCTATTGTGGTGAAGTATGAAGTGTGTTCAGTCATTTTTTTGAACTTAATCGGAATTGTATTTTCAATATATGTTAGATGCATTGTTAGCAGTTCATCTTTAGAAGTGAGCCACCCTTTCTTATATCTATTTATATTATGGGTAGTGAGCCCTTGGTAGTGAGCCACTGATAGTGAGCCATTCTCTCTTTTTGGATAGTGATTCCTTGATAGTTATTTCACCATTTTGTAATATTTATTGTAACTGATTATAATATATTGTGAGCTAATCCTCACCATGGTTTTTTCATTTTCAAGGGTTTTCCATGTAAATATGGTGTTCTTGTGTTCTTTTATATGATGCATTATTTATATGTTCCTTTACATTAATGAAACTTTAGTGTGATGCTTTGAATGAATGAAAATTTGTTGAAGTTAATAAGTTTCACTGAATACTGATTCATCCCCCCTCTCAGTATTCTAGGTGCTCAACAATTGGTATCAAGGCTTGGTTCCTTGTATTGGATTGATTTTCAAGAGGTATATATTGGAGGTTGAACACATGGATATAAGGAAGTATCTTATTCCTCAAAAATATATTATACCTAAAGGGTTTACTGAAGATGATTGTGAAGTTGATATGGAAGGATAACTCAAATCAACCCTTGATGATCTAGACAAAGAAAATTCTAAGAACAAAGATCTAAAATATAATCTTAAGGATGCAAATGAGTGTATCAAGATGTTGATGGAGCAAATCAAGGAAATAAATAAGCATCTCAAAAAATCAAATTAGAAAATCACTAGTTTGAAAGTGCAAGTTGAAGAAGAAAAAAGAGTTGAAGACTTCTTGAATTCCAAACTAAAATAAAAATCTGAAGAATGCTCAAATATTAAACAAGAGATTGTGACTAGATTTGGAGAAATAAAATATTCAAGAAGATAAATTCAAGAAAATATCCACATTGCTTGATGAAATGATTGCGATTCAAGTGGATTCTAAGGACAAATAAGGTTTAGGGTTTCATAAAGGAGAAATTTCAAAGACTCCAAATAATGTTGGAAAGAAGAATGATAAGAAGAGAAATATCAGATAGGTTTGGAATTAAAAGAAATATTTCAAAAGGCCTCCTATCAGACAACCTGTTGCACAAAGGTATTCATCTTTTAATGGTTAGTGTTAGTATTGCAATAAGTTTGGGCATATAGTTGTAGAGTGTAGAAGGAGAATGAATCAAAATTTTCAATCCTTTCTCGATCAGTGTTTTACATGCAATAGATTTGGTCATAAGGCTAGTGAATGAAAAAGTTAGATGATGAATGGTTACAATAATGGAATGATGTTTCAATCTTTAAATGGTTACTACTATACATATAATGGATTTGGTAATAAGGATTTTGAATGAAGAAATAGAATGACAAGAGGTAAGTTTGTTCAAAAAAAAGGTGTCATATGTTACAAATGTAGCAAACCAAAACACAACCAAGTTTTACAAAAGTAAGAATGTGAAATCCTCTATTTCAAAAAAGAAGAAGGTTGATCTAATAAAGAAGGTTGACCTGGTTGAGATGAAGAAAGAGATGAAAAATATATGGAGGAAAAATTATGAGAGTGAAGTGGAGAATGAGTCTATGCCAACTCTTGGTGAAGATGTTCCCTCAGGAAACTAGATGAAGAACTTTGGTTTAGGGGGAGTTTTAATAGAAAAATTTCAAAGCCTTTGCCAAAGATGAGTTGATGCCTTCAATACATTGGTACATGAGTTGAGTAGTATTCTTAGTCTATTGGTGGTATTTACAGTGTGAAATATCCTGTTGCAATTTTTTTTGGAGTGATTGAAGGTGCCTATGATGACATACTGAAGGTTTGTGAGCTTTTTGATCTAACTCTATTGATTACAATAAATGAATTTTAGTTCACCAAAAAATACTTTTATATGTCATTTTTCATATGTTAAATTCATTTGTGATTGAGAAATTAAAGTCAAGAGCAAAGAAAAAGTGATTTGAAGTGATTCCAAAGTGTTGTTTGAAACCATATCGACAAAGAATTACAAGGTATTTATTAATTTCTTGAAAAACCCTAGTTTCAAAAAGATTCAAGATGTTTACTCCTCAAATAATTGATGTTTTCAAGTGACCAAGACCTAGATTTAAAAATCACCAATATAAATCCATGGAGATAGACCTTTAAATTTCATTTTTGAGGGTTCCATACAAGGTGATGCACACAGAGGATGTGCAGATGTACTTTCATACTAAAATGGAAAGTATGATCATGGGAAGATGGAAGAATAATGAGTGAATTTTTTTATTAGAGATGATTTTGAATTAAAAATCGAATATGAGAACTTAACAGAGAAGAAATTGGATGTGTGGAATAACTTCCCCTCTTAAAAATCTAAAATAGATTGAATAACCCAAGGAACTTTTTAAGAGAAAATCAAAGTTGCATAAAATAGAAAAACATAAGAATGCAAACCAAGACTCCAAGATATTATGCAATGTCGATGCGAAAATATTGCATTAAGAGCTTCCAAGCTCAATCAATACATTAATGAATGTAAATACAAGCTAGGTAGTGAGTTTATATAGAATTGAGGAGAGGATGTATGTGGAAAATTCAACCAATAGGAATCAACCACAAAAAATGGAGATGGAATACCAAAAGTGGAGTGTTCCACCCTTTAAGGAAGGGGAAAAAATCACTTATCTCCTGTTAATTAAATCACTTTATTATCCTAATAAAACTTAATAAAAGTGTAGGAAAAACCTAGGACCAGGGGAAAATAGATTAATCCACTAAAAAAATAAAATCCTACACCAACACCCCCCCTTAAGCATAGCTTAGGAGGACGTAAAAGATGATGGGTCTTATTAAATGAGGCCATGTTAGGTACCCATGTATATATAAAATTATTCCCCAAGGAAAAAGAAGATCCCCCACAAATAAAGAGAGAAAACCCCTCAAAATAGAGAGAGAAGAAGAGGAATAAGTAGCCCTCCCCAAAGAGGACACCAACCGCACCCCAAGCAAAGCTCAAAAATAAAGGAAATTGCTCTTAATGAATGGTTTGGTGAATATTTCTTCACTATGATCTAATGTTAGACAATACTTGAGATAAATTATCTCACCATGAATTAGCTCCTGAATGCAGTGCATATGGATCTTTATGTGCTTGGTTCATTGATGATGGACCAAATTATGAGAGATCTGAATCACACTCTAGTTGTCACAATAGATGACTGTTGGATTATTGAAGGGAATTCCAAACTTAGTGAGAAATTTTTGAATCCAAATGGCCTCAATAGTAGCATTAGTCGCTCCTTGATACTCAAACTCTATAGATGAAAGAGCAATAGCAAACCGCTTCTTGATCGACCAATAAACTGGATTGGAACCAAGGGAGAAGAAATACCTTGAAGTATACTTATGATCCTAAGAATCACCCAACCAATTTGAATCAATGTGTCCCACCAAGTCAAATTCCACACCCACTGCATAATGGATCCCATAATTATGAGTACCCTTGATGTAGTGAAGAATTTGCTTAGCTATTTTCTAGTGCAACTCATGTGGCTCCTACATGAATTGAGAGACAATTTGTACAACATATAAAATTTTGGGCCTCATATGAGTCAAATAGATGAGACCTCCAACAAGATGTCAATTAAAAGTGCCATCAACCAAGGGTGAAGAACACTTAGCCTTCAAGTTTGATTCCTAACAAGAATGGAGTTAGTGTAGGCTAATAATTAGCCATGTGAAACCTCTAGAGCATATAAAGTACATACTTAGACTATGCAAGAGTGATACCTAAGAAATATTGAGTGATCTAAATCCCCAAGAAGTAGTACAAAAAGCCCAAGTTAGACATCAAAAACTGATCATGAAGGGCTATTTCACTACTCGAATGGTGGATGAGTGATTTTTTGTGATCAACAAATCATTGGAATAGAAAACCAGGAAGGTGCGTATATTATCCTACTATAATATGTAGACATTAGGATCATAATGGAATCGAGTGAGCCCCACTTTTAGAAGGAAGGATTCCATCTTGGTGTACCAAGTCCAGGCGCTTTTTTGAGGCCATAAAGAGACTTCCAAAGAAAAAACATAAGTGAAGGATCCTAAACGAACCCTTGTGGTTCATTCATGTATATCTCCTCCTGAAGATCACCTTGAAGAAAAGCTCTCTTTACATCCATTTGATGAACATCCCATTTATGCGTTGCAGCTATAGCATAACAAGTCGGATGAATTTCATTTTGGCAATTGGTGCAAAAGTCTCATAGTAGTTAATCCCTAGAACTTGGGAGAATCCTTTGGAAACCAAGTGAGCCTTATGCCTATCAACTGACCCATCTACTACACATTTTATCTAATAGAACCACTTGCATCAAACAATTTTCCTTCCTTTAGGAAGTGGGACAAGATCCCAAGTTTGGTTCCTCTCCAAGGACTAGACTCTTCCTAGATCGTTGCATCCCACTCAAGGACATGAGATGCTTCCCAAAAAAAATTTAGATCAAAATCTTAAGCAAGGAAGACATGTGGAACATCCTGAAACTATGATCTTATTATCTTGTGATCTAAAGGACCCCTTACCTAATCACCCACTGACTGTAATGTTTGATGAGCCCAAAGAGGCCATATGGCTAGAGAAGTAGGATAATCAAGAGGAGAATCATTATCTTATAAAGATAAAATATGTGCATCCTCATGATCACTATCATCATTTGAAGTGGAGAAATAAGACTCCTCATCACAATCTGAAGGATTATGATCCTTAGAATAATTAACATCATGATACAATGAATCCAAATTTATGGTGGTATGAGAAGTGTCAAGAGAAGGATTAGAAGTACTCTCCTCAAATTGAACACTCCTATTAATGAGTAGATCATGTGTGATAGGATGAAGAATCCTATAGCCTTTGACATCATCTAGGTAACCAACAAATATGAAAGGATTTCTCTGTTGATCGATAGCCTTACATTTCTCTACTAGAATGTGGGCCCATGCACTAGATTCAAACACTCGAAAGTGCTTAACTGACGGTTTCCAACTAGTCCAAGCTTGAAAAGGAGTTCCCCCTTCACAAATTTATGGGGAACACGGTTTTTTATGTAACACACACAGTTAATGTCTTCTAGCTAGAAAGGTGGTGCTAAATACTTGGAGTGAATCACACAATTAGCCATCTCTTTTAAGGACCAATTCTTCTATTCCACAACTCCATTTTGTTGAAGATTGTAGGGGAACATATGTTGTAAATCAATGCCCTCTAAAGCACAATAATACACAAACTTGTGGTTGAAATATTCCCCTCATTATCTATACACAAAACTTCGATAAATTTCCCAGTTTGTTTCTCTGCAAAAGCCTTATACTCCAAGAATGAATCAAACACTTTAGACTTCTATTTGAGAGTGTACCTAGAAAAATCATCAATGAATGTCAAAACATATTGGGCTCTACTGAAAGATGGATGTGGAAATGTCCTTACCAAATTACTATATACCAACTCCAAAAGATGTGAGGCTCTCCAATATTTTCCATTGTCAAACTTCTCTTTTCGATGCTTTCCAAGAATGCAACCATGAGAAACACCTTTAGAAAAGTGAACTGTAGGAAATCTTGTAACCATGTCCTATTTTTTGAGTTGGTGCAAGTAGCGGTAGTTCAAGTGGCCAAACTGTTGATGCCATAAATTATTCACATCATTTGAATGAGTGAGTAGAATAGATGAAGGTGGATTAAGAACAAAGTGATAGAAAAAATAAATTTGAGACTAATGATCTGCTCTCCCAAATGCAACTATAGAATCATTTTACATCTCACAAATCACCACTAAATCGGGAGTAAAATCAACTCGATTTCCTATACCTGTGTGAGTGATTTGATAGATCGATAGGAGATTAGTTGATAATGAAGGAAAACAAAGAAAATTCTGAAATGTGACATCCCCCATAGCAACAAACCCTCTCCCACACACCTCAACTAGAGTGTCATCACCCATCAAAATAAAAGGCATAGAACATGGATCCCTAGATTCAAGTTCATCCTCGGTTGAATCTATGTGGTTTAAAGCACCCAAATCAAGAATCTATGTAGATGGTGGAGAAGCAACTATTGCAAGGGCCTTACCCTTTCCTTTCCCCTTTTTGTTGTCTTTGGCCTTGTGAGAACCATCTTATAAACTCTCTTTGATGGAATAAGAAACATTGAGATTATTCTTCTCAAGAATGTGCATCAAGTGATCAACTTGTTTCTTCAAACATTTATTCTCATCATGGCTAGATTTCTTACAATAGGCACATTTGATCCTCTTTGAAGATGAGGTCTCATTACTTTATTTTGGAGTATATAATTTTTTATTCTTCTTCCCTTTGCAATTCTTTTGTTTCTTATCCTTATTACTATTTTTCATCTTTGTTAATTTGTGCCAAGGTTGAGAACTAAGGCATGAAACTTAGAAGACTTAAGAGTGTCCATCTGAATTGGCTTATCTTGCTCCTATGTGATGGAAGTAGCAAAATCATCCAAAGATGGCAGCTTGAATTGAGATCCAAGTGCATCCTTAGTAGCATAGAAAGTAGACACAAATACCAAATATTCAAAACTTAGCTTTGAGAGGATACAATCAGTTGTTTATATTTCTTAGCAATTCCACATTGTTGTAGCTATAGCCTTAGGGATGTAAATTTGGTGAAGAAATAATGAATTATGTTGAAGTTATTGGATTTGAACCGATTAGTTCATTCTCCAACATATGACCCCTCATAGAATCTTGAGTTCCAAAAAGAGAATCTACCTTTTTCCATAATTTATTTGGAGTATTCAAATATTCAATATGAAAGAGAAAATTAGGAGATACAAGAAAACACAATGCTCCATATGCTTTATGAAATTTGCTAAACCACTCAGGATTATCTTAATTTTAACCGATTTAGCTTCTAGTCCCATTGTTATTTTATACAAACCAAGAATTCTTAAGTGAACATTCATTTTTTATTTCCACTCAAAATAGTTGTATGTCATTAGAGTAGGAACTGTTGTTGAACTTATGATGAAGAAATGCAAAAGAGGATGTGAAAAGAAAGTGAACACATGAATTCCAATAATACCCCCACCCTTTTCACTAGTATCAAAGATCGCCCCCCTAAATATTATAAGGTTGTAACTTTATAATTTGATGTGTTTACAAAGCCTTTTCCAAGATACAAAGCTTAGTAGGCTCAAATTAGCCAAAATTATAAATTTTGATACAAAATGAGTCTAAGATAGAATCTGGAAAAATTAGCCTTATAGCTATGTAGTGCTCTCCAATACCTTCCCAACACCTACTCATTTCTTCAAAAAAGAGAATTAGGGTGAAAGTTATGGCCTATTGAAGAAATTGGCACAAACAACTTCAACCTAAAATATTTGGTACAAAAAGGAAAAAAATCTTCTCAATACCTTCGTGGATGGAAAGTGCTCATCTCTAATTTTTTGACGATATCTCATTTTTGAAAAATAGACACTGTGATGAAAAGTTATGCAAGTTTGAAGAAAAGGCCCAATTTGGCCTGGTGGGGGAGCCTTGGTTGCCCCATAGTGGTTCTTGAGTGGTTCCATCGGTTAACTTGGCCTCTCAGGTGGCACTTGGGTGAAGCTGGGGTTGTAGGTTTAATTGGTGGCTAACTAATTGTTGGCGGTTTCAAATCACCTGATCACATGCGTAGTCAATAGATCACATAGTTATTAAAAAAAATCTTGTGGTTGAGCTTTTAGCCACTTGTGGCTATGATAGGGAATTTTCCATCTGGTAGTCTAAGGACCATCTACCTAGCAATCTGAGGATTGCTCGATTGTGGCCTTAAAAATTCTTATAATTCTTATTTAAGCGTTTTTTAAATTTTTTTTTTTGAAAATTTTAAAATAGATTTCCTTGAATATTAAAAAATAATTTTTTTTCAATTTTGATGTCATACTTGCAACCTCGGGGGGTCATACGACCCTCTAGGTAAATTTGTTTTCCCCGAAAACAAATTTTACCAAATATAAGCAAATTATATATCAAAATTTGTCCCCTCGGCCTCCTGAACGCAATGGCAAGGTCCTTTTTGGCCAAAAATGCTCCTGGGAAAGCATTTTCACCATATTTGAGCTTCAAACCCTCGTTTGCAACTTTATCAAATGATCTCCAATTTGGATGAAATGAAAGCTAGATTTGACTTTCTTGAGCCTTTTGGATGCGTTGGACTAGTAAAAAAAGTTGCCAGTCTAACCAAAACTATTACGATCGCCCGAATCTCATAAAACATATATACAATATAAAGAGATTATTAGATCTTTTCAAACCCTTTCTGATTCTCCAGATTGTTCAAAACACAAGAGAAGAGCATACGTGAATTTAAAAGATATTTACATGAAAACTCAATCTCTCAATCAATAATATATGAACTTAGATTTCTCAAAACAAAAGCTTTGATACCATGTTATAAATCTCAAATAGATTGAATAACCCAAGGAATTTTTAAGATAAAATCAAAGTTACATATACTAGAAAAACATAAGAATGCAAACTAAGACTCTGAGAGATTATGTAATGTTGATGTGACAATATTACATTAAGAGCTTCCAAATTGAATCGATACATGAATGAATGCAAATACAAGCTAGGTAGTAATTGTATATGGAACTGAGGAGAGGATGTAGGTGGAAAATCCAACCAATAGGAATCAACCACAAAAATTAGAGATGAACCACAAAAAGTGGAGGATGCCACCAAAAGTGTAAAGTGTTCCACCCTTTAAGGAAGGGGACAACAAATCACTTATATCCTAGTAATAAAATAACTTTATTATCATAAGCAAGCTTAATAAAGTGAGGAAAAACCTAGGACTAAGAGAAAATAAATTAACCCACTAGGAAAATAAATTAACCTACACCAACATTCCCAATTTTTTTATGATGATGAGTGGGTAAAATATGTGCTTAGTAGAATTCACAAAAAGTTCATGTGGTTGGATATGTCACAAATGATAAATGAGCAATTTATTAGGTTAGTTACAAGTTTATGCTTAAACAGACTAGTTTCAACACTAAAGGCCATGAAAAATGATTTGGTAATGAAACTCACTAGTGTAAATTTTGACAAACAAGCCCTAATAGTGAATGATATAGATGATTCAATAGTGAAGCATGCATCTATGATGATTGGGTACAAAATTTTCTATAAAAATAGAGAGAACTTGGTGTCAGCCACCGCAATCCACACAACTCACTAGATTGTGAAGTAAGGACTAGGCATAGATTTGTGTGAGATCCTAAGATAAAAATTGATAGATAATTTGTAGAAGACCAAAGGAATCAAGGTATCGCTTCTGATATGGTACCCTAGTTATTTTTTTTCTATTTTACTTTCTTAGAGAAATGCCTGGAGCAAAGAATATTGTATGGTTAGATAATATTCTAGTTTTTGTTCAAATAAGAGATCATTTGAGAAGGTCAGGAAACCTAGAAACCCATAAATCTATGTTGTGGGGTTTCTTTAAGATATTTCAAGGAAAAATGAAAGAGAGATACAAAATTTCAGCAAGTATAGTTGATAAATATAAGTGAGATGACACTCATGGTGAGTAGAGACCACTGCTTCATGGAAGTAGTTGAACCCAAAGTTGCTTGGGTTTCAAAGCTTGGATATGAGGTTATAGAAGAAGAGCTTATTGGTCTTGTAGAGATAATATTAAGTAAGCCTAGAGATCCATCTATGGATAGGTTTGATACTTATGCAGATAAATCCACCCAGGTAAACCTAGAAAATTAGAAGAAGGGTGTAACTGAGAGTGTTGAGAAGCTGAAAAAATTGGTTGGAGGAGATGGTGAACACACCGAAGGGTTCTACGAAGAATTCCAAAGCCACAAATATTGCTTCACAAGGAACTCCAAGTAAAAGAAGGTCACTTAGGACCTATACCCCCTCTCCTACTATTCCTAAGTCATCCAGAAAAAATCATGTAGGGAGTTCAAAGAAGAGAGAAACATCCAATATCCCTTATAAACAAAAGACTCCTAAGAGGAGAAGAAAATAAAAAGCTACTAGGGAGAAATATATCATTTGCAAAGATGAAGAAGAAGAGAGCACAATTGGTTCAGAATAAAAAATCTCAAGTCTCTAGAAGAGACAAGTGAAAAGAGAACAAGATTTGATATGGTAGATACTTTTAATGGCGTGAATTTGTACCCCCTTAAAAATTCCTTGTTTACACTACCTCCTACCTTAGAGAATTAAATCTGGTAATGCAATTCCTATTTCCGCCACCTTTCCCTATCCACTTGGAAACTATTTTACGTGTTAGTAGGGGATATTACATCGAGGATTCTAGCACAACACACACACATTTGTATGGCATGTTATCATCCTGATAGGATTCCTACCTCTAGAATCTATAGAGGCATTAAAATCCTCCATTGGATGTGAAGTGTAACATCTCCTACCCTTTGAACCGACTTTGAATGGCTCCTTTACCTCCATTTTTCTTTCAAATTGCTATCTTCTCTATTCAACTCATCTTCTAGACCTTCTTCTTGATCATTCTCACCATCTACACACTTCGACACACACTTTGACACTCAATTTAAATTCCTTCAAGCTCCACTACCTCCATTGAAGCTGCAAGTTAGTATTTTGTTAGTTTATTCTCTTCATTTTTGAGACAATGTTGGTCTTTGAAGGCTTGCACACTCACTCCTTTTTCTATTTTCCTTGAGTGCACATGGTTGAAGGTGATATCATTTCATCTCCCTTTTAATTTTCAATATCATTTTAATATTGTAGCATATTTTTGTTCAATGTATTGTTGGGTATTCTCTTTTGATATCTTTTCTTTATCATATTTCTACAATTGTTTCTATTTGGTTGTCTGTGGAGGTGCAAATACCAAAGCGAGGAATTGATTACGATAGTCCTCTAAACACAACCCCAAAATTTTCCCATCTTTTGTGTGCAATTTCTCCTTGAGGTGAAGATCTTGAAGATATCAACTTGTGGGTAGGAAGGTTTTTTTTGCTCACCCTTCTTTGTCATTTCATAATTAGATTTAGTCTTAGTTCTCTTCTCAATATTCTGTTATTTTTCTATTCTTTGTTTATGTTATTCCATCAAACTGCATCCGTTGGGTCGTTAGTAGGTTTTCCTTAGCTTTTGACTATATATTACGCTTCATGTCTGTATAGATGCCAACATGTTGTGTTGACCTTTTTGTCTCACATTGTATTCCCCTGGCTATTAGTTGTCTGAGTTGCAGTTCGAACTCTAGAAACTTGCTCACCTAATTTCTTAAAACATTCGAACTTGTCAAAGGACAATACCAACCTATTTTCTCTTCCTTTTAGCCTTTAAACTTTAAACTCTCTTGAAAAATTATTTTAGCTTGAGGTAGATCAGGGAATCCTATTATTCTAAACCTTCCCATGACTCGGGGTCCTAAGCAGTTGGTCCCCCTCCTCTACATTTTGGTGAACCTAACATGAACAACATAGTATCCATTTCCTTGTGTGGAGATTCCTCCTCCCATACCTTGTGTGGGTTACAGACTTGAAGGTTGTAAAAATTTATGATCTTTACAACTCATTCTAAAACTTTGAGGTACGTTGTGCGAAGGAGTGTACGACACTTACCACCTAGAAATGGATTTCTCAAAGGTCACTATTGGTTTTACCTCTTAGGAGATGGTCTTGCAGGAAGAGATGAGCTTTTTTGATGAGACCACTTGTGCCCCTACCCATCATGTCTCTCCCACGACCCAAAATTTGAATGATGATGATGCTCTCACTATTTATTTATGAGGCTATTGGATCTCATAAATCATTTAGGGAAAGAATGAAACATGTCTAGGGTTGTTAAGGTTGTCAATGAGATTAGATATATGTTGGATAAAAATTGGGTGGGCTTGGAGCTCCTCTGAGGCATCACCAGCATAGTCAAAACATATGTCCCCTCATACAACCCTTGATCGGGGGTTACCTAAGGTTCCAAGCCATAAACCTTTGGAATATAGGTAGGAGTTTCAATTCATGTTACCTTGATGTACATGGCCGATCACACCCTTCTATCAATGTCACCCCATGCCTGAGGCACCTTCTACCATCAAAGTAAATAGAATCCCTCTCATTTTTATTGTTATTCCTTCTAATTTTGTAAATGGTAGCTTTGGGGGTCATGTTGGCTCTCGTAGTGGAAGCCTTGGTGGAATGGGGGCGGTGGCTCTGACGACTCTAGTGGTAGTTCTGGGGGTGGTTCCACTGGTTCTATTTCATCATCTAACCCCATTCTGAATGCCCTACTATAAAATATGTGACACATGCATAATCAATTGGAAAAACTCTCCTAGGCCACCTCCCAGCTGATCTTTCAACCTTTCTTCCATCATAGTCCTCTCTCGATAGCAATCCTAAACACTCCCTTACCCTAAGGAATGGAGATTCCTAAATTCTAAAAGTATGGTGGTGAGGGAGACCCACAAACACACGTGTTGACATTCAACACAATGTGTATGGAATTATTTCACCACGATGCCTTGATGGCCAAAGTATTTCCTAGATCTCTCAAGGACACAACACTAGAGTGGTATTGTTCCTTCCTCAATAAATTCATATCCTTGTTTGATCAGTTGGTGAGTCAGTTTCTCTGACAATTCCAGGTGAACATCGGGTCGAAGATGGCCTTTTCAAATCTTGTTCAATGTAAACAGGGGGAGCACAAGAAGGTAACTGACTTCATTGCTCAATATCAAGTGTTATTTTCACAAATATCTTACCTTCTACCCAAATCAGATGTGCAGAAGGTTTTCATCGACAACCTATAGAGGTCTTGCAAAAATAAAAATTCCTTGATGAAGTACCCTTCTTTCGTGCACTGTGTGTAGCTTTGTAGGAATACCAACAGATAATTCCCTAGTTTGGGGTATATTCCTTGCATTCCCATCCTAAGAGGAGGTCCATTGTGTCGATATCTGGTAATGGAATTTCTTTTGCAAATATAGTCACCACGTCTAGTGACAAAGGCCTCAAGCATAATAGACAATTCACAAATTTCTCTAAATATTATTCCTCTATCTTAAAGAAGTTGAAGGATAAGATAATAACCTTACCAAACCCTCGACCCCTTACCAATCCCTACCCTAATTGGTACAGAGAGAATACATTCTACCAATACCATTGGATCAACAAACATGATACTGAGTGATGTAGCACTTGCATCATGAGATACAAGATCACATTAACAATGGTACTATCTGCCTCGAAGGGAAAAATTAGAATGTGAATAAATTTGTAGCGAAAGCTAATAATGAGTTGCAGATTTAAACAAACCCTTTTCTGTCACACTCTATGAACTTGATTGTTGAACCTTCAGACCATTCTAAGGAAGTCCATTCAAAGTACATCAATATGGTCTTATTTACTCGCATTCCCTTGGCTCAGCCTATGCCCAGTTCACCGGATTTAACCTTCACATTGTAGGATGTTCCCATGAATAGGAATCCTTATCCTTTGTACATTTGTGCTTGTGTCAATGATAAAGTTATGACTTGGATCCTAGTGGACCCTATGAGTCATGTCAATGTGATCACAAAGGAGATGTTGCTTCTAAATTTCCTTCATAAGGAGGAATACAAGAAAATGAAAAAGCACCATATGTACCCATGATGGATTCTCACTTGCTCTCCTTGGTTCTATCTCTCTTTCAATCTTGGTAGGTCCCAAGGCCATAAATTTTGTTTTGATACCATCCTAGAGTTTGAATTGTTTAGAGTAAATCTAGGCATTCCATGGTTGGTTTCCATGAACGTAGTCCCTTCGATGATCCATAAATGTTTGAAATTATCTCATGAGGGCTCAGTGTATGTTGTGCACAACACTATGTATAAACACATAGTATTGTGTGGGGCCTATTCATTAGATCACTTATGGCTTGCCCCTATTGGTCTTCTTCCTCCAAGGAAAAACCTATTGTATCACACTTACATTAAATACAAGAATAGGGGAATAACACCAAAGTTGACCTACCCTCCTTCCCCTTATGCTATTTGGTTAAGGCTTCCATAATAGTGCAGCAGCAGGCTGTCTCTTCCTTCTTTCAAAAGGGAAAGGGGAAGTCTGATCACACCCATGAGCCTTCCTCTTCTTCTGTTGCTCAATCCACTTCCACCTCTTTCCCTACTACGAAGCCTTTGGATTCTACCTCCATGTGTCTCATGGAAAGTTTTATGGTGCTCTTTTAGCGGAAGGCTAAGCATCATAATGGGACTTTTAAAATTTGTCAAAATTTTGTTTGGTTTTGGGCATATATGTTCATCTTTGGTAAATGGGGGTCTAATGTTTAGGGTTCAGGGTTTTTTTACCCATATTAAAATTGGTTTTACTATTTTAAACCCTTACATTATATTTTTGAATTGACCTATTATTGGGGGTTACTGGCCTCTTATGTCATCTGATTGAGCCTTGTCTTTCGTATTATTACCGGCCCCTTCACCCGACCTATTGGTCCATTCTTTCTATTTAGGTGTTATTATTATTTTTCCTAGGTGGGTGGTTTTTTCCCTATGGTTTGACTTAGGCCTAAAACTTTGTGCCTCCAAGGGTTTTCTTTTCCCATTTCTCCTAGTTGGCCCCCACTGTCATAAATAACTTTTCCATATGCAGTGTGGCAGGTCGTCGGATCACGGGGTTCAGACCTGGACTGTTCCTCACAGACCTCACAAGGTTTCCTGCTGACATCACTAAAGTGGTGCGAGGTATGTGAGATTCCGCCATTTGTCGAGTATGGTGGGGTGGGGCCTGTCCTGGTGTGCCAGTAGTGACAAGTGCATGTCATTTCAATGGTGGATGTTTAATGATAGGGATTAATGATGGCCATCCCTCATAGGGCTCAGACGATTGGATTAATGTTCTTGAAAATTCTGCAAGGTGTGCGATTTGATGACATGTTGCTTGGCTCTGAAGTACAAGGTGGCTGGATAGGGCCTACTACTAGGTCATGGGTTTATGACTGCAATGGGTGTGATTCGCTTCTGGGTTTCCCAAGTGGTGATGTGGATTCTTCAATGATCTTTGACTTGATCTGAGTCATCTAACATGCTAGGTCTTTTCAGATCGACGGTTTGAAATAAAAAATTACAATTCACCCATGTGTGAGGATTATTTATGCTTTGCAATTTATTCTCATTCATGGTGCAAGTCTTTCAGTGGATCTCATCTTGATTTCCTTACGTATGAGCGGTGTCCACCTGATAATGCAATGATGAGTTGTACGTCATTTTCCATAAGCTCGGAATTATTCTGTGGTGGCAATGTTAGCCACTAATGGCTCACTTGCTTGTGCTGTAATTTGAGCAATTAATGTTCCCTACATCGACTTGCTTGCTAATTTTCTCATTAGCATCATCGCATTTTGAGTCTGTTTTTTTGTAGGTGATTGATTTTCTTGCTGAAATTGAGCTCACAAATTCAATGGATAAGTCAGCAGTACAACAAAGTGCCAGGATGGGTGCAGTGAATTTGCGACAGAAGGGGAAACAAACTGTTCCTGGTACTTCTGGAATAGTTGCAGAAAGGGTGGAAAGGAGGTCTGGAAGTTGCACGTCACCTATTGAGCTCTCTTCGGGCTTTGGTGGTGAAGGGTGAGAAACTGATTCGGACTACCGTGGCTACCTCGTGGCTCTGACTGAGCTCGTGGGAGTGGACAAGGAGGTCCTTGTAGTTTCTTTGATTGTTGCGGTGGCATCGTGTGATGTTGTCGGGTCTGGTATTGGTACAAGCAAGGGTAAGAAAATGGTCTTGCTTCATATTTAAGCGAGAACCAAGAGTGATCGCCTGTATCGGGGCTGTGTGGTTACTCGAGGTGTGAGGAAATGATTGGTGTTGTTGGGGTGGTGCTTTTTCCTTTTGGTTTTGTTTCGGTGGCTCAAGTTTGATGCAGACATGTGTGTGGGTGGCGCGGTGTTTTTTGTCCTTTTTGGCTGGTTATAGGGGTGTAACCATTTTTTATTCCTTTGTGTGTTTTATAGTCATTTCTGATGATGAGGAGTTTTTGAAATGAATTTGAATTTCATTTGGTTAGAATGAAATTCATTTTGAAATGAACAATGGAGCCCGATGCTTGTTGCTCTCCTATTCTATAAAGGATACTTTACGGCTCATTGTTGGAGGTCAGAGTTTTTGTATCCTAAGGCTTAGAATGTGTATAGTTAAAATCATATTGTGGTATCTAGAAGTTTCTAGCTGGGAAATCATTCCAGTTCGGGTGTTGTATAAAATAAGCATGCTATGCTTTTGTAATGACCGATATCAGTAAATTTAAGGAAAAAAATTAAGACAATTGCTCTCTTGTGTGCATATCATGGATTGTGAATTGATTTATCAATGGTTTCTTCATTCATCTTCAATGGTATATTTGGATGCATAATTTTTTTTCTTGCTTTAACTTAATTAGTTAATCAAATGCTTTAAAAGGACTTACAGATCTGTGATAATGTGCCTAGGAATTACTAAGGAGTATTGTTTTAAATAATGGGAAATCTTATGATGTAAAGCATTATAATGATAAGTTCCATAATATCAAGGTTATGTTTTATATGACTCCTACCCAGTTGGATGAGGCATTGGGTAGTTCATTCAGAATCCTTTTTAGAAGTACAAGAAGGTAGCTCTAAGTGTAAAGGTTCAAGATCTGAACATTTAAAAATAAAATTCTATCTCTTTTGAGATACAAATCTTATACTAAATCTGCTTTCCTAGCTTTAGATAGTTGTTATTATTCTTTGGTTTGCCAAAACCATGGGAGATGCTATCTAGTTGCATTGGTAGGAATATATCTATGTATAGAAGTGTTCTTGAGGCATGAAGCATTTTTATGAACATGTATAGGAAAACCCTCCTTGGTTTCACAGATCCAAAAGTGTAAGAGATCTCGGTCTTTGACTAAATCTTGTCAGTTGGCCACTAACTTTGAAAATTCTTAAACATAGAGGTTGGCTACCTCTTAGAGAATTTCAAAGCCTAGCTAGAAAAATAAAACACCAACACGTTAGGTTTTTGACCTTCTCGTCTTGCCCACAGTTCCTCGGCCTATTGTCTGTGATAATGGGAAGGGTCCCCATGGAGTTGCCTCTATGTCTTGGCCTTCGTCACCTCCTATTGCTCCTGCCCCTAGTGTGGCAAATGGGAAGGGGCTCATCACCAAGGCACTTGAGTTTTCTCCTCCACCAGTTGTTGTATCTATTCTTGCATCTCTTCCTCTTGTTTTTATCCACACTCCCTCCATCAAAAACGGCTATCATGGAAACTCCCATGGCAGAACAGGAGCCTTTTTCTCTCCCTCAAGCCACAACTTCCGGCTCCCAAAGCTAAAGAAACTACCTTGTGTATGAGTGTAAGTGCCAGAGGAAGGCTCTGGCTACTAAGCAGGTTTCCTTGCAGAAGGCAGAAGAGGATTCATTAGCTCATGTTTTGGAATCTCTTATTGTTCCCCCTCTTCTACCCCTTTTGCTTCGGTTCCCATTGCCTCGATCTTGCTTTTGGCTCCCCATGTGAGCACAAATGACCCTCACCCTAAAAAAGGTGCAAGTGTTCATCTCTCCCTCAATTGAGCCTCCTCTCTTGATGTCCCTTCCAGACATCCTACCTTTTCCTAAGCCTATGGATATGTTGAATACTTTGATGGTGTTCACTATAGTTTTTTCCTCTTCTTTCTTGCCTTTTTCTTCTTCTGTGGGGATCTCGCATCCTCCGATGAAGCATAAATTGGAGGATGACCTTGCTTCTAATGGGGGTCAAAATAAGGGATTTCCTTCTTCGAGAGAGGGCTTTGCTTTGGCTTGTGTCATTCTAGTGATGGAGGCAACCTCGGTGTCCCTTGAGTTTGTCACTGCCCTCGAGTCTTTTGGTGAGTTTGATAGTGGATCTTGAGTGCCTCCTTCTTCACTTGCCCAGTTGATGCATATCACTCATGTCAAATGCATGTTCAACTCAATGGATGATTTTTTGGCTCTTTAAGCAATATTTGCAAGATCAATAACATTTACCTCACAAGAGTTGAAAAAAGAAGACCTCAAGGGTCCCTCTTCCTTAGTTCTTGTCATAGGAGAATTGGAGGGTTCTCCCCTTGCTATCCCACCCTTGTAGGCTCATCTACCCTCTACCTATAATGATCTAGATTGGGAGAACGATGACCTCCTGGTTGATGAGGACTGGGAGGGAATCGCTTCTTTACCTATAGATTAGATTTGTGTGTGTGTTGTGTTTCCCCCATGCTTGTTTTATGTGTTCCTAGAGGACCCTTTTCACCCTTGTAGGTGCTTGGATATAAGAATGAATTGTGTTGTAAACTTATTCTATTTGTTGCATAATTTTTCTATTTGTTGTGCCTTGATTTTTGACAATTGGGGATGATGCAAAGTGTTGGAGGCATTTAGGCCCTCCCTTCCATGTTGACCCAATTTTTTATTTTTATTTTATTTTCACGTACCCTTCTTCGTGATCTAATATAGTAGGGGATTGATGAAAATTCATATACATATATTATATTATATCTATCTATCTATATCTATGAGCAGTTCTAACCCTGAATTATCAGATCCCCCTATCTCTTAATTTCTTCATCTTTCCTTTTCCTTTCTTTTTTATCTTTCTCTCTTCTTTGCTTGCTTCTTGGCGTTGTAGTTCCTAGGTGTTGTCCCTCATGTGTGTGACAATATTTGCATGTCTACATCTCATCATGTATCATGGGCCACAACATCTTTGCATGTTCTTCCTCTCTTGGGATGTCGAGTGCTCCTTTAGTTCGCATGCATCATCCTAAGGGTGGGCCTCTACCTCTCCGATTCTCAATAAGGGGTATTCAGTGGCCAATGAATCTCTTTCTGAAAATCTTTATGTTTTTCAAAAATTGCATCCTTCAAAAAGGATCTCCTTGGCACAATTTTCTTTTGAAAATGAATGTAACAAAAAGAGCTAAGAATTTTCCTTTGAGGAGGCCATTCTTCTTTTTTTCGAATTCCTTGACAAAAGAGAATCTTTCAAAAGGATTCCTTGATGACAAGATCATTTGCAAAAATGTCATCGCTTTTCAAATAGATAATCCCTTGAGTAGACCCCTCCTTCTTTTGAAGGGTTCCCGAGGGACCCCTTTGAAAGTTTCTCTTTCAATTGATTGTTCTGAGATATGACTATTTGTCTATTTGTGTGACTTTTTTGTTACATCTTACCCTAGTTTTTCAACAAACTATTTTTACTTTCCGTTAATTTCATAATGATATGCTCTAAGTTTGGAAAAACAATGATACTAAGATGAAAAATATAATGTTTGATTTACATTCTTAATGAGTTATGGATACATGATGTTTTATTTACATTTTGAATGAGTTATGGATGCATGATGTTTGATTTACATTTTGAATAAGTTATGGATACATGATGCCCTACTTTAGAAAGGAAGGGATGTATATAAGTTCTTTTTATATTACAAAGCAATTGTACATATAAATTTGGTGTGATGAAGGTTTGGAATATTGTCAGACTAACCACTTTACTCTTAGTGAGTGATGATGTAGGGAAAATCAAGCTTCAATAGGACAAAAGAGGGAAAGTATCATTCGGTAGAAAGATTATGTTGGGAAGTCTCAATGTTGCCATTTGGGTTTGAGTCAATAGGGTAATTTTGGTCAACCTAAAAAGTCTAGGGCACATTTTTACCCAATTGGAGGTAAGTAACCTTGCATTGGATGTTTCATTCCCTATTTTGCGGGGTAGGGTTTCTAAACTATTGCACTCCTTTCCATTTAAATAATCAAACGAGTGAATATAGCTATGCTTATATATATATATATATATTCGTGTTTATAATTAGCATATTTTATTGATGAATCCAATCCGACAATAATATCATGCCCCGACGTTGAGATAACGTCACCCTACCTAATAGTAATGTTTCCATATGAAATGACTAATATTATTATTATACTATTAAAATTTTAAAATGGTATGAGATATAAACTTCTATGTTTTGTACGTGTGATATTGATCTTGGCATTTTTTATGAGGTGACATTTATATAAAAAATAAAGATTTAAATAATATGACATTTCGAGATAAGCCAAATAAGCCGAGACAATCGTTGGGCAATGACAAAATTATATAGCTTTTTCATAGTGATGAAAACCATAGTAGGCCGTGGATAATTCCATGACAACGTTGTTACTAAATATTATACAGATATTTACCAAATATTTAATCAACGAACCTTACTTCTCAAGCTGCTCGAATTATTTTCATTGTGGTGCTCAATCCGGAAGGAGTAACGAGTAAATGATTTATTCTGGACAGGATTAAAAAGGGGAAACTATATTTTGGTTGTGGATTGGAATAAAATCAAACTGCCTAAACTATGTTATTAACCTTACCATCTTTTGGGAGGTGAAGAATCAGTTATTTTGGAAGCAAATTCAGGAGATCGACATTATCTTTCCGAGTGGATATTGTCTATCTTATTTAACGAGGGAGATTGAACAAGACGAGTTATAGGCTCTTCTAGTAGGAGGAACCAAAACGTTCCAGAGAGCAGACTAAAAAGAGAATTGGGAGGACACGACCTTCTGCGAGATTTCCATAGGAGTTTGTTCTAGAGATTACCATCTTCGTCGCCTAGTAAGGTAACCGTTCTTTGTTTCCACACGTACTGTATATTATACTTCAAAATGATGCTACAAAATCAATGAACATTTGGAACTGTTGTTTCGAAGTTATAGAATGAAAGCTACACTTTGTATATAAGAACAGTAGAATCCATTGCTTTCCTTTCATCAACGTAAGGAACAAGAAGTATTAGAGAAGCATATGAAAATGTCTTTGGTTGATTATAAATCAATAGTAGTATGAGTATAAGAAATGTCTAAATGCAGACTATGCCGGCTACACCCTTCAATTTTTGAAATCTAATGGAGTCTTGACCAGTTGTCCAAGTACGTTCTTTGGATCACCAAAACTATATGGTTTTGGTTCTTGCTAAACCGAGTAATCTATTCTGATATTTTCAAGTAGAGTCTTGAGTTCTTAATTCCTACTCAAATCTGTTATTTTCAAGTCACTCAACCTCAACCATTTACTTCTTAGAAAGAGGGTTACGAAATTTAAAGGGTTGTGAAATAATAGAACCCATTTCTCTCACTGAATCTTATTTTGGTTGAACACATAATTACTGCGAATGCAGAGTGAGAAGAGCAGCTCAGAAGGGGGTTGTTCGAAGGTCTTTATTTTTATGAGTGCTCATAAACTATTCTTGGAAATACTTAATAGTCAAAGTTATATACATGCCATAAAAGAGTTTGATACTTCTTACCTTATTTTATTAGTAATATAGAAAGAACCTCGAGGATATCGAGAAACTCTTAACCAAGTACCTAAGAAAGAATTTTGTCTTAAGCCTCAATTGTTAGGGTTGAAATAAGATAAAGAGAATCCTAAGAGTATGAGGGTAGACGTCTTAGAGACAACCGCGAAACATGGGAATATACCCCAAAATGTAGATGTTCTAAGAAGAACCTAAAATCTCATCATAGGGAGGAAGGTATCCTCCTATCAACCGCTTTTATTAAGAACTTGTTGCTGGGCAGGACAGGTAGTTCAGAAAACCTTAGGTATTTTATTTTGAATTAGTTTGTTGGGTAGGCCGTAGGACAAGTAGTCCAATAAGCCCTAGTTTTTGTATTTAGAGCTTGATTATCAGGCGAGACAAATAGTCTAATAAGCCCTAGTTTTTTTATATTTAGAGCATGTTAACCAGGAAATACAGGAAGTTCAGTTAGCCCTAGGTCAGTCGCTTACTCCAAGTCGATTAGGGTGGTGAACCATGACTATGCTCTTGAAGCGTTGTATAGTTGTACCAAACTATAGCCATAGTGAGTGTCGAAGCCACACATGCACTTGTTAGTTCACAATACCCCAAACGTTTAAATTAACCAGAGATGTCATACTTAGAAGGAGGGTATCCTTAGTAGTGAGACAAAATTAGCTAGGTGGGGTACACACCAGAGTTCATATGACAACCGAGAGGGTTTCCAACACAACCTTTCATTGAAGGGTAGGGCCGCTTCCAGTCAGGAAGTGTGTGGGGGACCGTTTGAGTTTGTGGTTGGAGGTAAATCAGTTGGATGATGCTTTCCCTCTCATTAGTGGCATGTTGAGTCTTGGATAGCACAAGAATCAATTAAGGTTATTTGACCTTCTTCTCTTACTGCTCTTTATTACACCAAGAGGCATTTCTACAATGGCATCACATGTTTACAGATCTGTGCAAACAAAAAGAAGTGGTAGTTACAAATTCTAGCGGAATTCAAAATGATGTGCATTGTTGGCAGTCAACATGAGAGTGGAGGAGATTGTAATGGGAA
The DNA here is from genome assembly GCA_007115665.2 of Sequoiadendron giganteum. Classification (NCBI taxonomy): domain Eukaryota; kingdom Viridiplantae; phylum Streptophyta; class Pinopsida; order Cupressales; family Cupressaceae; genus Sequoiadendron; species Sequoiadendron giganteum. The sequence goes on from CM021105.1 coordinate 558,980,343, forward strand.
AGATTGTAACTGACGAAATTGGAAGAGAAATTGTTTAAGAGTGATAAAAGTGGAAAATATTGGGTTGAACATGGATGCACGATGACTATTTGTTGTGCCTTTTCAGAATCGTTGTTTGAATTTCGTGTCTTTAGAAGCTCTATAATTTTTTTGTTTGAAGCTTTGTTTGATGACATTTAGAGGAGCAAGGGTGGGGAATGTGGCACTTGGGTGCGGGCATGAAAATGAGAGCCTTTTCATCGGTCATGATAGTGGCAGGATTAGAGTTAATCAATATAACTTCATAGCCTTCTTCCTTCAAGGCCTTGTAGGCTTGTGTTCTAGAGTAATTAAATTCAAAGGTTTTCCCAATAACAATAGGGCCTATGCCCAAAATAAGTTTTTTTTTTTCAAATCAATGTGCTTACCACCTTTTATGCTTGCCATTCTTCTCAAACCTCTCTATGGAGCCATTCTTCTCCTTTGTTTTTGCAGAAAAATTTACATCATTGTGGATTCTTCTCTTGCATTTTTTGACACTAGAAAACTCAATTTTGGGTTATTTGCAGGGTAAACGCACAAAGATGGAAAGAGGTGATGGGATTCAAAATGAATATGAGGAGGAAAAATCAAGCTTCTTTGATAGCTTTGAAGTTGAAGAAGAAGATGAACCAAATATTGAAGAGGCAACCATGATTTCAGGCAACAACTTTCAAGATTTGGGCTATTTTTTTACAAATGGGTTTGTAAATATGATCTTGAAGCTTCAAGTGTATTTGCAAGAATTTTCATGCATATTTGTAAGGGTATAAAGGGTTTTTTCCTTGTCAACATTTCTAGTTGACCATTTTCTGAGTATTAATAAAGTTTGAAAAGGGCTTGAAGTTTTTTGCTATGCATTGTTCAACAATATCAACAAAACTACTCCATAGGACGACTCAACCCCACAACCACTGCAAAAGTTATAAGCCAATTGAATGGTGTATACACACTTTTTATAAACTGATTTCTGACATACTTCCACCAATTTCTCCTATGCATACAGAGCATTCTCATGCATACTGGTTTCAAAAGTAAGGTTTCATTATGAAATCTCTTCAAATATACAATGGTATATTTTATGCTAAAAAAATCTTAATAAGACTTAAATTTCTATTTGAGAGAGGTTACAATAAATACAAATATTGTAAGTTCTTCATTGAAGGTCTTGGTTTGGCCTTTTGATGTGGATTAATGTTTACTTTGAATTCAATAAATGATCCTTTTTAAGAAAAATATTTTTGAAGGTAAGAAATTTACATTTTTAACATTGGAATGTATATAAGTTTATAAACAACAATCTCTTGATAAACAAAATTTCTCACATAAAATTGTAGTAGGCACACCTCCAAGGATCAAAGGATACCATTTAATCCTCAACAATTAAGAAGAAAACTCTCCAAATCATCAACAATTAAAGGGAAAACCACTTGTAAAAGTAAATTGCTTGATAAAAAATGTAAAGAGCAATCAAAGTAGTAGAAGATCAAAAATTAATTTATTTGCAAAATCATATAGTATAATTAAACTGTCATTCAACAATATTTATTTGGATATACAATACCCATTCTCAAAATTACACAATTCAACCCTTTAAATATTAAAACTATTTCCTTCCTCTCCACAGTTTTTCACCCATCTCCATTTAAAATAGAGTTGGAGTATTTAATATATATAACTAATAAGTGAAATAATTAGAGTTTCTAAAATTTAGAAAATTAAGTTCAAAATAAATATTTTAAATTTACTATTACATATAAAACTAAGTTTTCTAAATTAACATAAACTAAAATTTAAAAAAATTAAAAAATAAGTATAAAAGAAATATTCTAAAATTTACTATTTCATATGAAAGCAATTTTCTATCTTTTTAAAACAAGATATCTTGAACAATTTTTTATATAGATTTATTTAAGTAATATTCTTCATCAAAAATATAAATTATTTATAAATATAAGATATTAAAAAAATAGTTAAATTACTTATAAAAAAAAGTTAAGTATGAAAAGCTTTCCTAAATTTACCATTGCTTCTAAATTGATATACTTTTTAAAAAAATATTAAAAATATTTAAAGAGAAAAAAACATTCTTTGATGTATAGTAAAATGTTTTTTAATAATAGAATAGAAATAAAATGATAAAGCAATGAAAAAAATTGTTCTTTTTAAAAAATGATAAATTAATGTATTTAAAATTAGAAAATTAGAAAATTAAATAAAAAGAAAATATCTTAAATTTACTATTACACATAAAAAAATATTAAATAGTTTTAAAAAAATTGAAAACATTTCCAAAAGGAAAAATCATTCATATTCCATTTTATTCAAAATTAATATATATAAAGAAATATTATAAATTTAAGGCCCTATTAAAAATTTTATTGTTTTAATTTGGCTTATGATTATGATTATGATTTAAATAGGGCTAGGGTTCAATTAGAATTCTAAGGTAAAGTTTGGAGTTAGGGTTAGGATGACTAGGGTTAGATCAAGGTTATAATTAGGATTAGGGTTCTTGATTAAGTTTTAATTAGGGTTAGGGTTAGAGATAAATCATGATTATGGTTGAATTAGGGATAGGTTTATGGTAGGGATCAATTAAGATTTGAGTTCAATTAGGGTTGGGGTTCAAAAGGGTTCAATTAGAGTTCAATTAGGGTTAGGATTCTTGATTATAGTTTAATTACGATTAGGATTAGGGAAGGGTTCAATTATGGTTAGGGTTATACAATAAAACTTGGGGTAAAGGTTAGGGTTAGGGTTTTGGAGACAACTAGAGTTATGGTTATGGTTTAATTAAGGTTAAGCACAATTATGGTTAATGTTAGGTTAGGGTAAGGGTTCAACTAGGGTTAGGTTTTAATTAGGGTTAGGGTTAGAATTCAATTAGCACTACAATTAGAATTAGGGTTAGTGTTAGAATTAAGATTATAAATAGAGTTAAAATTATGACAACAGTTGAAATCGGAATTAGGTTATAAATGGTTAGGGCTAGAAAGAAAATAAGGATTTGGGTTAGAATTTAATTAGGGTTAGGTTTAAGATTAGGACTAGAATTCAATTATTATTAGGGTTCTAGGATAAATCTTTGGGTTAACATTAGGGTGAATTTTGGGGTTAGGGTTAGGGTTAAATTAGGGTTATTGTTCTAAACTAAAGCTTGGTGTTAGGGTTAGGGTTTGGATTCAATTAGGATTTGAGTTATGGTTTAGGTTCAATTAAGGTTAACTTTCAATATGGTCCAAGATAAATCTTGGGGTTAGGGAACTCACTTCCAATTAGGGTTAGAGTTAGAGTTGGATTTTTGTTAAGATTAGGGTTAGGGTTAGGAGTTATAATTAGAGATCAAGGTTAGGGCTAAAGTTATGGTTATGGTTAGGGCTGAGGATTAATTACGGTTAGTAAATTAGGGTTTGATTATGGTTAATATTAAGTAGGGTTAGGGTTAAGATTCAATTGGTATTTGATTACGGTTAGGGTTCTAGGATAAAGCTTAGTGTTGGGGTTACTGTTAGGTTAGGGGTTAGATTTCAGTTAGGATTCTAATAGTAACACTAGTTCTAACAATATCACTAATTTTAATATAATATTTACATTAACATTAATTATAATTGCAACACTAATTATTACATTAACACTAATCCTAATTTCAACACCAACACTAATCTTAATTCTAACACTAACACTTATTTTAACACTGTCATTAATTTTAACTCTAACCCTAATCTAACCATATGAATCTATATAAAGTGCTAACATTAACATAATTTTAAATTAAAATTAATTCTAATCAAGGATACAATTATGGTTAAGGATAGGGTTGGTCTTACATTTAGGGCTAGGGTTCAATTAGGATTACAATTTAATTAAGTTTAATCTTAATTTAGGATTAGGGTTCAGTTAGGTTTAGCTATATGGTTAACCTAGGGTTACAGTTAGGGTGCAAGTAGGGTTAGAGTTAGGGTTCAATTACGATAAGGGTTAAGGTTAGGGTAAGAGTCCAATTAGGATAAAGGTTATTATTAAGGTTTAATTAGGGTTATGATTCAATAAAAAGTTAATTAGGGTCAAATTCAAGTTATAGAACTTTAGGGTATAATTAGAGTTAGTATATAGTAGCATTCAATTAGGCTCAAACATCAATTAGAACTAGGGTTAGGATTAGAGTTCAATTAGGGTTAGAGTTAGGGTTAAGATTATGGTTCAATAAGGGTTAGGGTTAGAGTATAATAAGGGTAAGTGTTTAATTAAGATTAAAGTTAGGGTTAAATTAGGGTTAAGGTTATTTGATAAAGATTGGGATTAGGGTTGGGGTTAAAATAAGGTTAGCATCAAGACTCATGTTAGGGCTTAATTAGGGTTAGGATTCAATAAGGGTTCAATTAGGGTTAGGGTTAAGGTTAGGATCCAATTTGAGTTAGGGTTTAGATAGAGTTATGATTCAAATATGGTTCCAGGTTAGAGTTAGGGTTAATATATGGATTCAATTAGGATTAGAGTTTAATTACATTTAAGATTCAATTATGGTTCTAGGTTAGGGCTAGGGTTAACATTAGGGTTTAAATAGGGTTAAGGAGTTAGGATTTAATTAGGGTTAGGTTTACAATATGATAAGGGTAAATATTTAATTAGGATTAGGGTTAGGGTTGGGGTTGAAAAAGGGTTTATTTCAAGGCTCATGTTAGGGTCTAATTAGGGTTAGGGTTAATATTAAGATTTAATTAGGGTTATGGTTAAATTAGAGTTATGATTCAATTACGGTTCTAGTTTAGAATTAGGGTTCAATTATAATTAGGGTTAGATATAGAATTATGACTAGGGTTAAGGTTAGGGTTTAAATATGGTTAAGGTTAGAGTTACAATTAGGGTAAGGGTTATGTATAGGGTTGTGCTAAATTAGTATTCTAAGATAGAGCTTGGGGTTTTATTTAGTGTTATAGGTTAAAGCTTGATGTTATGATTATGATTAGGGTTAGGGTTATGATAAAGGTTACATTTTGGGTTATAATTATCATTTTCATTAAGGTTAGCTTTAGGGATACACTTATGATTATAATTAGGATTATGATTAGGGTTCAATTGTTAGAAACCCTAGATCAAACATGCAAACCTAAACACCTTCCACATAAGAGAAAATATAAAAAAGCAGAGCTTTGCATGCAAATGTGCAAAATGATATATTCAGGAATTTAATATTACAATGAGATGATTTGCTTTATAAAAGAAAAGTATGCAACCCTAATGTTGACCTAAAATTAGCTCAACCTAAGTAAAGTTATGCAAGTGTAATTAAATATTAATTACACTAACACCCCCCCATAAGTGCAACTTAGGGAGACTAGATAAGCATGCACCTAAAACTAAGATGAATGCAAGAAAGAATGAATGGGTCCCGACAACTAGGCCTGATCAGGTACCCATGTACAAATGCAATAATGAGGTAGAGAAGGAAAACCCAGTGGGACAACCCCCCCTACAATGAGATGATTGCTGCAAAGAAGCACTAGAAGAACACTGTGGAGTAACACTGGAACCGCAATCCGGCAAGTAGGGAAAGATACTTCTGTCTACAAGAAACCATATCGAAATCATCATAATGTGACAGTAGATTATATGATGATGACAGAATCTGGAAGCCGTGAATCTCGATGTCGATGTCAAAACTGAGACTGAAACTCTTCCATGGGAAAAAGTACCATACAGACTCAGGAACAATAACCACAAATTTAGTGGCCCTCAAACTGAGATGGATCCGATGCAGATCACTAACCATAGGCTCTCAATCTAAAGTGTGAACCAAAAGGAATCTGATATGTGTCAAGCTAAGACAAAAATGGTGGCCAAAAGAAACTAAGAAACCAGATTACAACCCATGCAAGTTGCCATCAAAACATGATGAAGATTATTATGCAAGAAACCCCCCCAATGGAACTTTATATTAGTTCGTTTATTACAATCCCCAATGACTACAAAAGGAGAGAATTCCTAACATGCATAAATAGAAAATGAAAATAGACCTCAGATCTATGTAGAGGACTGAACCAGCTTTCCAACGCCACAAGAATGGCGAAAAAATGATCATCAAGTCAAAAGATATGCCCTCCGAAGTGAAAACAACATCTGAGTTCAAAGACCTGCAAAATAAATCTGTAGCAAAATCTAGAAAAACTAAAACATTGAATAGATCAGTGTCAGAATCAGCTTTCCAATGGTATCTCATTTGTGAAAAACGAACACCGTACGCAAAAGTTACGCCCGATTTTGTAAAAGTGCTCCAGAATGGCCTATAAGGCCTGCAGGCAGCCCAAGGGGTTAAAAAAAATGGGCCTCTGGTCCTGCATGCGACCAGGGGCTGGTAGACAGGGGGCTGGGGCGGAGCCCCTGGTTGCCCATACAACCGCCGCTGCAGATTGAAGCCCTCAGGGGCTGGCGGGTAGCCCCCGGTCCTCCATATGACCAGGGCAGAGCGCAGAAGGGCCGCGGGGGCTGGGCGGACCTGGTGGTGGGTGGGTTGAGCGCTGCTCGGCGGAGCGGCCAGTGGGTGGCCGCCCAGCGGTAGCAGGATTTACACTGCGAGCACCGACTCACATCCCAAAAAACTTGATTTTTTAAATTTTTTTCAAAAACCGCGCCTCGTGAAGCCTGCTGGGGAGGCCGTACGGCTTCCCTGGCAAAATTTTTTTTCCTTCCGGATCAACTTCATCAAAATTGATGAAATGAAAGGCGATCTTAGGGTTTTTGGCCGTTGCGAACGCAATGGTGACCTCCGTTTCTGCTCAAAATGCTTCAAAAAGACGGTGACCTCTAGAGCTTGCAAAAAAACACCCAATTTGAAACCCTCACAAATCTGGAAAATCATGGCCAAAATCTGCAAAATAAAAGCTAAACCTGACTTTTTCCAGCACTCTGAATCCAATGGAAAGGCCCGATTTGATCCAAAATGCCACATAGATGAGCTCAAGGCATGAAATCCTTGAGGAACTCTAAACGAAATCTGCAATGGTTTTCTCCAGAATTTGAGAAGGGGTTGCATGTCAAGGCTCTGATACCATGTTAGAATCCAAGATCACCTGCATGCAATCACCTGTCACATGCAAAAGACATGCAAAACCAACAAGATGTTCTATAAACCTCAAAGTGTAAAATGCATTATTAGAATCTCAAATATTACAAAGAGATTAATCCTTATGAAGGAGATCAAGAAACCCTAAAAGAGAAACCCTAAATGAAACCCTAGTGTGCACACTTAATAATTAATCAATTATTAATGTGCCTAAGTTTAGCTTAAGTAACTAGAGGAGTATGTGACTTAATTAATTAACCAGTATGATATAATTAATTAAGTATATAACTTATTACTCTAACACCCCCCCTTAAGATGAACTTAGGAAGAAGCTAAAACACTAGAATAAGATGCATGCAAGCAAAGATGGGTCCTGGCAACTAGGCTTGATCAGGTACCCATTTACAAATGCAAGAAATAGGTAGAGGAGGAAAACCCAGTGGGACAAAACCCCCTACAATGATATGACATGCTGCAAAGAAGCACTGGAAGAACACTGTAGAGTAACACTAGAACCGCAATCTGGCAAGCAAGGAAAGATACTTCTATTTACAAGAAACCATATCAGAATCATAATGATGCAACAGTAGACCCAATGCCACGGAACACTCGAAAACTCCAAACGATAACAATGCTGGAATCTATGAAGCAGCAGTCAATTATTGAATGATGTATCACTAAAAACGAAGTGCAAAGATGCAAGATGCACTCTCCCAACTGTCAAAATATCCAAGTAATCTCCAAAACACCCATCGGGACAAATCTGGATTAACGAAAAACTTGGGATAGATACAGAAAAAAGTGCATGAACAGCATCATAAAGCTCCTCAATACCTTTCCAACGCCGCAAAGATAGCAAAAATCGGAGATCGTGGCAAAGAGTTATGAGCTAGGAAGCATAAAAATTACATCTGACTTCAACCAGCAATAAATACAGTAAAATAGGAAAATATTGTAAAATAAATAGCACAACAGGATAGTGCTTGGAACCAGCTTTCCGACGATATCTCGTTTTCCCAATTTCGATACCGTAGGCCCAAGTTATGCCAAAAACAAAAAAAACTGCTTTTTTAAGGCAAATAAGGGTTAGTGGGACAAACTACCGTACAGATGCTGACGTCATGCTGACGTCAACGGTTCACGAGCCTAAATTTGATGGCATGGAGGCCGTTGCCGCAAAAAAACACCCCTACATAAAAAATTTGGCGAAGCCCTTGGTCACCATATGACTGTGGGTGGGGGCTGGAGTGGGCCAGGGGTCGGGCACGGAGCTCCCAGTCCCCCATATGACCCTGGTGGGGCTGTTTAGGCCCGCGGGGGCTGAAGGGACAAGTGGTGGCGGGAATGGGCGGTGCCGCTCGGGGGCCACCGCTCCTGGTGGCCGTCGGGTGGCACGCCGGCGGTGCCTTCATTTTCTTTTGGCAGCGCTAAACCCAATGCCTTTTTTTGCCTTTTTCTTCGATTTTTGTGCCATTTTTGACCTCGAAATGCGTGCTGGGGAGGTCGTACAGCCTCCCTGGTAATTTTTTTTTGCCTCCTAGATCAAGTTCACCAAAATCAACCAAACGACAGGCATTCCTAGGGTTTTGAGGTGCTACGAACGCGATGGCGACATCCGTTTGAGCCCATAGTGTGCCAAAAAATCGGCTACCCCCAGATCTTGCAGAAATGATGCCTGTGGAAACTCTTGCATTTGAAACTCACTGAGAAGCCATATCTTCAGATCATGAACAGGCAGCGGCAGGTCTGGAGCTCTGATACCATGTTAGAAACCCTAGATCAGACATGCAAACCTAAACACCTTCCACAAAAGAGAAAACATAAAAAAGCAGAGCTTTGCATGCGAATGTGCAAAATGATATATTCAGGAATTTAATATTACAATGAGATGATTTGCTTTATAAAAGCAAAGTATGCAACCCTAATGTTGACCTAAAATTAGCTCAACCTAAGTAAAGTTATGCAAGTGTAATTAAATATTAATTACACTAACATCAATTATGCCTCAATTTGGGTTAGGGTTTAACAAGGGTTGGGGTTATAGTTATAATTTAATTAGGGCTAGGATTAGGGTTACTAAGATTCAATTAGGTTTAGAGTTAGGGTTACATTAGCATTTAATTAGGGTTGAAAATCAATTAGAATTAGGATTAGGATTAGAGTTCAATTAGAGTTACAATCAAGATTAAGATTACATGGTTCAACTAGATATAGGGTTAGTGTTAAGGTTAGATATAGAATTAGCATTAGGGTTAGGGTTTAATTATAATTATGATTAGGGTTAGGTTTAGTATTAAGGTTAGGGTTAAGATTTAATTAGGGTTAGGGTGAGGGTTTAATTAAGGTTAGGGTGAGGGTTCAATTAGACTTAAGGTTAAAGATTCAATTAAGGTTAAGGTTAGGGTTATAATTATATCTCTCCTCATAACCCTTACCCTCAATGTAACCTTAATCCTAACCCTAACCCTAATTACAACCTTAAAACTATCCCTAAACCTAACGCTAATCGTAATTCATTCTCTTACACTACCCTAACCTAACCACTACCCACACCCTTACCCTAACTATAACACTAACCTTAATTTCATCTCTAACCCTAACCCTAATCCTAATTTTAATCATAAAACTAACCCTAAATATAACCCTAATCATAATGTATTGTCTAACACTAATCCTAAGCCTAATCGTAACCTAACCTAACCATAATATTAACCCTAACCCTAATCTCTAACCATATCTATAATCTTAACCCTACCCCTAACCCTAATACTAATACTAACAGTAACCCCAACCCTACCTCTACTCATGAACCAAATTAAATCTCTAATCCTAACTCTAACCTCATTCCTAATGCCAAACCAGCCCTTGACCCTAACCCTAACCCTAATAATTTAATGTCTTTTATGTCATGTTTGAATTCTACTAACATATATATTATTTATTAATAATATATATAAAATACGTCGAGAGATATCCTTCTCGAGGTGCCTACTTTTTAATCAATTTCTCACTTAAATGTGCAATAGGCACCTTGAGAAGGATATCTCTCAACGTATTTTATATATATTATTAATAAATAATATATATGTGCTAGTTTAACTTAGATTTGTATCATGTTGATAATAGTGTTTTAGTTGCAAATTAAAATGATGATGAATGATGCAACTTCCTTCTTTTTAGGAATATGAAATTGAAGTGTTGAAGGTTTATATTTGCTTGTTGCTTAGTTATAAAAAAAAAGTTACTTCTCTTGTAAATATTTTAACTTTTGGATTATACATCTCAATTATTTTGTGTCAGAAGGAAAATGGTTGTCACATTTTTTTCTTGACTAACATGTTTTGTCTATGGATTAACATGTTTCCATGTAGGATCGAGCACTTGTGAGGTTCAATTAGACTTTATGGAGCCTTTCACATTTGTCCTCCCTTAGGACCGGATACTTGTGGCGCCTCCTTTGCAGGTTTGACTACCTGTGAATCATTTTCATTCTACAAGACCAAGTACCTATAGAACCCTTTGATCATCTTCTACAAGACCGAGAACTCGTGGAACCAACTCTATAGGACCAAGCAACTGTAGAGCCTTTTTTTCACCTTTTGTAGGATCAAGCACATGTAGTGATTTTGTTCAAATATACATAGGAATGAGTACCTATGGAGCCATTTCTCTCTCCTGCACCCAAGTTCGCCAGATTGTGGTTTGCTTCATATACGATTCAGGTATACATTCCTTAGGTTTCTCTCTACTTTACCATGCATTAACTGACACTTATGCTTGCTAAAGTGGGGGAAAAATGTAATGGTGTGAATTTGCACCTCCTTGCAAATTTCTCATTTACACTACCTCCTACCTTAGAAAATTAAATCAGGTGATGAAATTCTTATTTCCACCACCTTTCTCTATCCACTTGGCAGCTATTTTACATGTCGGTAGGGGATATTCTATCGAGGATGCTAGCATGACGTGTAGATGTCTACGTGGTGTGCTATCATCCTGATAGGATTCCCAACTCTAGAATCTACATACGCATTACACTCCTCCATTAGACATGAAGTGTAATGTCTCCTACCCTTCAGACCGACTTCAAATAGATCCTTTGCCTCCATTTTTCTTTTAAATTACTATCTTCTCCATTCAACTCATCTTTTGGACCTTCTTCTTGATCATTCTCACCATCTACACACTTCAACACTAACTTTTAGTTCCTTAAATCACCACCACCTCCATTGAAGCTGCAAGTTAGTGTTTTTTTGGTTTATTCTATTCGTTGTTGTAGAAACGTTGGTCTTTGAATGCTTGCATGCTCTCTCCTTCTCCATTTTCCTTAAGAGAACATGGTTGAAGGTGATATCACTCCATCTCCCTTTTAATTTTCATTATCATTTTAATATTGTAGCATATTATTGTTCAACGTATTGCTTGGTATTCTCTTTCAATATCTTTTCTTTATCATATTTCAATAATAATTGCTATTTAGTTGTTTGAGGAGGTGGAAACACCAAAGCAGGGGACTGATTATGGAAATCCTCTAAACACAACCCCAACATTTTCCCGTCTTATGTGTGGAGGTTCTCCTTGAGGTGAAGATCTTGAAGATATCAACTCATGGGTACGAAGGTGTGATATCCTCACCCTTATTTTTCATTTCATTATTAGATTTAGTGTTAGTTCTCTTCTTCATATTTTGTTATTTTTCTATTCTCTATTTTTGTTATTCCATAAAATTGCATTTGTTAGGTTGTTAGTAATTTTTCCTTAGCTTTTGATTGTATCTTACACTTTCTATTTATACAAACACCAGCGCCCCACTCAGACACCAATGTGTCACACTGACATCCATGTCCCACATTGTAGTCCCCTTGTAGTGAGTTGTCTAAGTTGCAGATCAGACTCTAGAAACTTGCTCACCTGACTTCCTGAAACTTTTGGGCTTGTAAAAGGATAGCAGCAACCTGGTTGCTCTTCTTTTCATCATTTAAACTTTAAAATCTCCTAAAACATTCTATTAGTTTGAGGTAGATCAGGGCAGCCTATTGTTCTAGACCCTCCCATGACCTAGGGTCCTGAGTAGTCGATCCCCCTCCTCTACAATATTGAGAGTGAAGAAGTGGAAAAAGAAAAGAAAGCTTTTATTTTTTAGAGAAGAGAAAATAATTCTAGAGAAGAAGAAAAAATTAAAAGCGAAGGGAAATAAGAAATAAAAGACCCCTCTAGCAAGGGAGCATAGCCCCTTTAAATTGGAAGCATTGGTTAATAGTATTGTAGAATTTGGTCTCTTGGAAGAGATAGCTAAAATGTATCCAGATTCAAATGATGAGGATAAGAAAATGATTGAAGAGGTTATAGTGAAGTACATGGTAACATTCAATACTAGCCTTGGTGAAATTGATAATTAATTTCATGATGATCTTAAAGGTGTTTTGAGTGCTAGAAGGCAATAATATTTTGATGAATATGCGTAAATAAAGGCATTTTCCTTGAATAATATTGGTTCTTCATTGACACATGAAGATAGAGTTAAATTGTCTCAACTGTATAGTAGGAAACATAGAACAAAGCAAAGAGTTAGCACTCTAATGAGAAGAGATAAGTAATACATTGAAAGACTGGAGAATGAGACTTTGGGAATGTTGAAGAGCTTGCAAAAGAGTTGGGAGTGTCTCCGGATATTAAAGATCAAATACACCATGATACATCTATCCCAAAAATTAATGATCTTGATAATGCACAACATGAGCATGTGCCTATGAATGAGAATGTGCAAGAAGGCGTGGTGAATGATAATTCCCCTTCAGATGCAAAGAATTTTGGTGAAGAAGAGAAATAAGACAAAAAGTAGAGTGTCCCAAATAAAGATGAAGTTCAAAATGATCAAAATTTTCCCCCTCCGGATATGGAGAAAGATGTTGAGCAGAGAGAAGATAAACAAGAAGTCTCAAAGAAGATAGATGCACAAAAAGAAGAAAAAATGCCTCCTTCGAATGGATAATTGTTGAGAAAGAGAAGAGTAAGAAGAAGGAAGGAGAAAGTGTTAAAAAATATTGCTGAATCTTTCAAAGATTTTGGAGATTCTTTGAAAGATCTATTAGATATATAGTTATAGTTTGAACTAATGGTATTTGCACAACTCCTGCAAATTCCAATGCAACAAGGATAGGTAGATATGGATAAGATTTCTCCCCTAAATAAGTTATAGCTTGGTGATGCTTTCCATGCCTCCACAAGGAAGGAAATACTTCAAACACACCAAAAGAGTGCAAAAATGATAGAATCAATAAAGGTGTTGTAGGACAGTATTCCTGGAGAAAACATTGACAACTATTTGTTTGTTGTAAAGAAATTGAGGTTATTACTTGATTCCTTTAAGGAATATTCTATTGGATTAGAATAAATTTTGGGGTAATAAATTATGGCAAAGAATTTCAATGATAAGAGATTGACTAAGATTTCTGACAAATGTAGCACTACACATGACAAGTTACACGGTAACTTGAAAGATGTTTAGAAATGTTTGGAAGAAGCTAAAATATTGTTTAAATTTTGCTTGAAATGGCCTATTTCTACAAAGAGCATAAAAGATCAAATGGACTATTGAGTCACAAATATTTTAGGCCTCTGGTGCATATGATCTAAAAAATGATATAGATGGTGCAAAAAGAGCAACAATTGAGGACCTACATGGTCAATTATTCCTACTGCAAGAACAAAAGGAGGAAGATCATAATGCAGTACAATCAACTCCAAGATTTGGTAAGTGCAAAGCTTACATATTTAACTAGAATATTAGTAAATGCAAAGAAGGTAGCACAAAAATATTTGGTGCCTAGTTCTTCGAATGAAGGAGAAGACCTCCACACTTAGTTTGAGAGTCAATGTTGTATACATTCCTTCACTAAGAAGGATTGATAAGTAGCAAAGAAATATTGGGAGGCACACCTTGCAAAACTAAATGTTTCTTACAAGGGTATTTTACCCTTCGCTAGTTAAAGGTGTACATTCTTGTTTTGTATATGCAATTTTCTAATTTCAATATACATACATGTGGAAGTACTGAATAGTGTTGCAGTGCAAGTTTTGTCATTTTTGATGGATAATATTGTTAGGGGAGCCACTTTGATTGTTGAAGAAGTGTGTTTATTATAGGAGAGAAGTTGAAAGGGGGAGTTACTCATACGTATATATCAATTAGGTGGATTGATATAGTGCACCCTTTTCCCTTGATGTCAAAGGGGGAGTAGTTTGAGTAGTGGAGAGTGAGAGTGGGTTGCCATCAATGAAAATGGGGGAGATTTTTGGAAACATGAGCATGATGATGCATGGATGCTATATGGTATTTTCATCGATGTCAACCCTTTTTACAGATGTTGGGGTATTTTTTTGGAGAAGACCAAATGTTATGGATAATTGGTTGTCTCAAAGTGCGATTTCAGTGTTATAGTGAACTAGTTTTGTGGTCTGCATTGCTCCTCTATAAAATATATTTTCATGTGGTTTTGAGGTGTTCATGGTGAGTTTTGAAGGTGTTCAGATCTAAATATTCAAGTTTGTATTTCTTCCACTGTTGAAGATAACATTGACAAAGTATCAGGCCCTATAATGGTAGTGTTACTAGTAAAAAGTGCATATTGAAATGTGTTGTATTCCACAATGGATGAATATTATGCTATATGGTTTTGGGGAAGTGTTTCCAAATGTCAAAAGTGTGTGTGATCCAAGTGACAAGTGATTTAGTGATTCACATGTCAAGTTGTGAATGAACATTTGGTTCATTCAGTCGTGGGTTCACCAGTAGTTCCAACCTAAATGTTTTGGGGTTGTGCGAAGTTGAAATGTGTAAGTAGCAATTCCATAGGAGTAATTATAGGTCATTTCGACCTATTTTGGTGTTGTACAAGTTTTTTTTATTCTAAAAAGTGTGTGTGATAAATTCTTGATCCAATAGGTAATGTGGTTGCACATTTCATCTATTTAGACTGACCTAATTGATGTTTTGGTTGTCTATAGTATATATACAAGGTTAATTCCTTATGTGGGAAAATAAATGGAAATATAATGTGATGTGATTAAGTGTGAGGTGTGCAAGAGGTACGAAAGGTGATTGTAGTGAATTATAAAGTGTGTTAAGTCAATTTTCAAAGCTTAATTGGAACTGTATTTTTAACATATGTTAGCAGTTCATCTTTGGCAGTGAGCCATCCTTTCTTCTATATTTTTCTATTATGGGCAGTGAGCCACAAGTAGTGATCCATTCTCTCTTTTTGGATAGTGATTCCTTGGACAGTGAGTCCATCATTTTGTAATCTCTATTGTAATCATTTATAATATTTTGTGAGCTAATCATCATTGTATTTTTTAACTTTCAAGGGTTTTCCATGTCAATATGGTGTTCTTATGTTCTTTGATGTGATGCATGCTTTATATGTTCCTTTCTATTACTAAAAATTTACTTTGATGCTTTGAATGAATGAAAATTTGTTGAAGTTAATAAGTTTCATTGAATAGTGATTCACCCCCCTCTCAATATTTTTGGTGTTTAACAAAGTGTTCCCACCAAACACTAACTTATAAAATAAAATGCCACATGTCAACATGATGCATATTTTAGAGCTTTAAACATGTGCCTCTTCCCAAATGATCACTCATGTGACAATTTTCACATTCTCTCACCTTTCACCTTGCATGTAGGATGCCAAATATTTGCTAGGTCCCAAAAAGTGCCTTAAAAACTTAAAAACTTATATTTTTGCATTTAATAAATCAAATCAGCAACATAGGGGAAAATATATTAATTATTTAAACATGAGACTCACTAATGTTAAGACACATTAATTCCAACATTCTCCCACTTATCAAAGACCTTACATGAGTCATTGTATCACACTTAGGCCACAAGGCCCATAGAATGGATGCCATCTTAGCTATAAGAGAGAAAATATCCCCATAATCAATTCCCTCCACCTGGGACTATCCCATCGTGACCAACCTTGCCTTCTGCTTCTCAACACTACCATCTAGACCAATTTTATTTTTGAACACCCATTTGCATCCAACAAGTTTCATCCTTTAGGGAAAGGTACCAGATCCCACGTAGCATTCTTCTTCAATGCAACCATTTGTTCATTCATGGCTTCCATCCAGGAATATGCATCATGCATACTCATAGACTCTCTAATAGTCCTAGGTTCATCAATGTTAGAAATCAAAGGAAATATGCAATTGTAATCTAACATGGAATATCCAAACCTTTTTGGTTTATGCCTAACATGTGTAGACCTCCTCAACTGCTAAGATTGAGGTTCTTTCTCTTCAAATATTTCAGATTTGCTTGAGCTCTCCTCATCATCAGGTCCACCGGGAGTATTTAGTTCATCTCTTTTAAGAGTAGGTGGAATTTGAACTACCTCCTTCTTCTCTTCCTTACTTGGTTGTAGATCAACTATGAAAGGTTTCATCTCTCAAAAGATCACACTTCTACTATAGAGAATCTTCTCTACAATTAAATCCCAAATATTGTACTCATTCACACTAACACCATAGCCAATGAAGATACACTTCACTATCTTGTTCTCCAATTTAGATCTCTTCTCACTAGGCACATGAGCATATGCCTCACAACTAAAGACTTTGAGATGTCTCATCGAGGGCTTCTTACCAAACCATGCTTCCATAGGTGTCTTTTCAACAAGTGTCAAAGTAGGATATTATTTAATCAGATAACATGTGGCTACAAATTTAGCCAAAAAAAAAAATTCAAGGCCAACACCACTCAGCATACTCCTAGCCCTCTCCATTAGTGTTTTTTCCATCCTCTTCGCAACTCTATTTTGATGTGGGGTGTATGATTTTTTCTTATGTCTCTCAATCCTATGGTCCTTACAAAACTTATCGAATTTTGTAGAACATAATTCACCATTGTTATCCATTCTCAAGCACTTAATTTTCCTACCATTATGGTTTTCAACCAAGGATTTGAATTCCTTAAACCAACTGAAAACTGCATATTTAATTCTAAGGAAGTACACAAATATCCTTCTAGAATAGTCATCTATGAATGAGACAAAATACATAGGTCTAGACAACAAAGGAACATTAACAAGACCAAACACATCAGAATGCATATAATTCAAAACTCTAGAAGACATGAGAATTGGGGAAAAAAAACACGATGTTGTTTTCCATAAATACAATGTTTGTAATAATTGAACTTGAGATCGCAATCATCAAGGCCTTTAATAAGGCTCTTATTTTTGAGGGCTCTAAGACCCTTCTCACCAATATGACCAAGTCTTTCATGTCATAACATTTTTTTCTCAGCTAAGAGCTTCATCTCCAAAGTATTGACACCCTTAGGTACCCAAAAAGCATGACCATCAGATGTAGAAATTGTAGTTTTATTTTTTGCTCAATATGATGGCGAGGATGAAGAATCCAAAGCCCTTTTCTTGGACTTCATAGAAGAACTATTGCACTGAACAATGCATGCATCCAACTTATATAGGGTGCCAATCTGAACACCCTTAGCAAGCACCATAGAACCTATGATCATATTGCATCCACCATTTGAGAAAAAAACTTGCACACCCACATCACTCATCTTACTTATTGAAATTAGGTTTCATGCTAAACCAAGGATATGCAGGAGACCGTCAATCTCTCTCAATCTTCCATTAGAGAATTGGATCTTGATTCTTCAATGGCCAATAATCTTCAAGTGAGAGTCATCACCTATATACATCTTCCCACCATCATACTCTTCATACTTTGAGAACCAAACTTTGTGAGAGGTCATGTGGAAAGAGGCACCTGAGTCTATCAAGAACACATATTTTGATGCATGTGTTTCCAAGACTATGAAAAATGCATATGCATAATCTTGAGAGGATTCAAAATCAAAGGATTTTTCTTTTTCTTTTTCTTCTCATCTTTACAATCTTTTCGAAAATTATCATATTTACCACAATTCTAACATTTAGCCTTATAATTTTTACCAGGAGGCTTAGGTCTCCTCAGATATTTGGACTTAAACTTCTTGTCTTTCTTTTTTCCTTTCTCCTTTTATCTTCCACGAACAAGGGTCTCATTGGCCATCTTAGAAGACTTCCTCTACATCTCTTTAGACAAAAATGAAGCAACCATATCATCCATATTGAATGTGGTTGTGCTTCTGATAGCCATAACTAGGTGATCCCATGATTCCATCAAAGAACACAATAGGAGCATGCAACAATTTTCATCCTCTATTTTCACACCAATAGAACCCAACTATGCAATAACCATGTTAAAGGAATTAATGTGATCTGTAATGAATACCCCTTCCTCTATCTTCAAAGAATATGAATTATTTCTCAAGAATAGCTTATTTACCAAGGATTTCTCTTGATAAATATCACCAAGCTTCTTCCAAAGACTAGATATATTCTTCTCTTAATAGACATTTAGGAGAACGAAATCAACCAAATAGAGTCTAATTAGACCCTTGGCTTTTTGGTCCATTAGGTTTCAATCCTCTTGTGAGGTTGTTGTTGGTTTTGTGTTGGATATTGCAGCCCATAGATCTCTATCTGCAAGCATATCCTCCATTTTGAGTTTTTACAACTCAAATTTTTTTCTATTAAACTTCTCCATCTCTATCCTTTCAAATGTGTTGGACATCTTAAACCTGCAACAATATTACTAAAGCTTTCTCTGCAAAACTCCCACTGAAACTAGATAGGCACAAAAAACCCTTCAAACCCAACAAGGAAAACAAAGTTGGCTAGGCTCTGATGCCAAATGAAATGAAAGTAGAGTGTTGAAATAACCTTCCTAATGCAAACCTTTAGGAGAGGGTTGTAAAACTTTGTTTCAATTTTTTTAACCTCTACAGTTTCATTTAAGATTGCACATTCATTTTATTATTTTCATATTTAACCAATAAACCATAAGACACAAAATTTACATGGAAAAACCCTTTTGGGAAGAAACCTACACACCATTTAGAACAAATCAATTGTATCATAGTAAAAATCTATTATAATACTACTCCCAGAGTCTATTCTCTTGCAAGTGTTGCTATGTTGTGATACAATATTCTAGAGTGAATCCAGCAACATAACGACATATAATAAATGACAAATCAATCTCATGCAATACATTAAGGCATTAACATCTTTATATACTCACACATGGGCACCCAAGATTGCCATGTGTCATTTCCATAGTCTCTGGATGCATGTAAACTGAAATAGACAACATGCACGAGTTCCTAGTTACCCAAAAGGCAACCAACTCAACATGAAATAAAATGAAACCACATGCAAGGCATGCAACTCCCAAAAATAAAGTAACCTCACATTCAAGGTGTCCCCATAAAGAAAATCAAGCTAATTGTCAAATTTGAACTCATCTTTGACTCCTAGTCACTCCCAATGAAAACTCGGTCTCTATTTAGCAGCATTCCTCTTCAAGAATCATTCAAAAATTCAATCCAATGTCACATGGCATCATGGTTCACCTCCTTGAGGATTTCACAATGCAAATTTCTAGAATGAGTGTGTAGGTGACAAGTGTCAATCTATGATGCTTCTATCTTTGCAAGGAAAGAATGTGCTCACAATTGGGCCCCACCAAGTGCTAACCTACAAAATAGAATGACACATGTCAACATGGAACATATTTTATATGTTTAAAAATTTTCCTATTTCCAAATGAGTGCCCATGTGACAAGTATCACATTCTCTCACCTTGTACCTTGCATGAAGGATGCCAACTATCTGTTGGGTCCCACAAAGTGCCTTAAGCAACTTAGAAACTTACTATTTTACATTTAATAAATAAAATCCACAACATAGGGGTAAACATATTAATTATTCAACTTGAGATTCACTATGGTTGAGACACCTTAATCCCAACACAGAAATCAAAAGGAAATTCAACATCTATAAGACTCCTCAACCTCCATCTCAAGCACCTAATATATAGGAGATACAATACATGAAATTG
The DNA here is from genome assembly GCA_007115665.2 of Sequoiadendron giganteum. Lineage (NCBI taxonomy): Eukaryota > Viridiplantae > Streptophyta > Pinopsida > Cupressales > Cupressaceae > Sequoiadendron > Sequoiadendron giganteum. The sequence continues at coordinate 559,000,408 of CM021105.1, forward strand.
TAAAACAGTATTTACAAAATCATGAGCTAAAACTACCAAAAAAGTGGCACCCAACTTATCTCCAATCAAAGATTCCCTATGGTGTGTCAAAACACACACCAACACATGTAACTCTCCCTTACAACTCTTTTATGTGTCTAGCATGTTTTCACATTTCCCAATTCAAGAGACCCAACTATTGACGAAGATTTCACTCACAACAACAAGGCAAATAAATTCTTCACAGAAAAATCGCAAAGAGCCTATCCTTCTTGAAAGATATGGAACAAATACAATCTAAAAGGAGAATTTGTTTTAACAGGAAAATATTGACTCAATTCAATCCCAAGTCTCTGGTAGTCAAGTCTTCATTGTACTAGTTTACTCCAGGGTATGATGTAATATTGTTGTTAATCTCAAAGGGAATATGGTTGTTTAAAATCATATATATTAGACACAAAGTTTGCAATTGGATCGTAAAAACAAATATCATGAAATCAAAAGATTTGAAATAATATTTCATGAACATAAACAATTTTTTTTCTATCACTTAAGTAGATTTAGCATTAAGCATTCAATGATTTCATAGAAAACAAAATATTTTTAATAAATTTCCATTCATTCATCTATTTTTTGGAACATTTTCGAGAATTTAAACATCTATTCTAAAACAAAGCATAAAAATAGTAAAAATTAAAATTTCTCTCGATTGTTCTCCATGCATGCCCCAAAGAATTAACCAAATCAAAGCAAACCACTATATACTTCACCAAATTGTTTCACAGCTACAAAACACGCAGTCTTGTTCAAATGAACCAACAAAAACAGCTACAAAAGATTCATGAGATAGGTAGTTATCGAATTGGCTCTGATATTGATTAATGTCTACGTGCATACAATTTTTTAGACTGGAATGATTCAGAAAACAAGAAAAAAGAACAAAACTTAGAGAAGTTTTGGCTCTTTCGACATCCACAAATTTTTAACTTAACTTAAAAAAAGGTATCATCTGGCCTTTTATAGAACACAAGGCACATATAGGATAAGAAAAATACATGAGAGGAAATCCAAGGGAAAAATTACATCAAGGCACATGGAATGTAGTGACTGACAAGAGAATTACAATTGAATTCAATGAAAGTCAACTCCAATTGCACATTGAATTTCTTTGAGTTGTAATCTTTAATCATCAGCGCCAAGATGATACTTCGAATCAGGATAGTGTGTAGGAACTTCCCATATATTTAGAACGATTACTTTATCACTTTGTTCCCACACTTGGTTCTTCTTCAGGATTTCCACTCTCGGGAATGGGCTCTCCCAAAGATTGACATTTGTCTCCACCACATGTACAATACCAAATCTCCAACATTCTGATTGACTCAAAGCTCTCTGCCTTATTACCTCCCAAAGTACGCAACCCAACTTCGATATAATTCTATCCGTGATTCAATTTTTCCTAACCGTCCATACCGAAACTTTGCATCACAATTTGCATCTCCTGCAATCAAAAATTCCACTCATTAAATCCCTTTTAAAGAAAACATTTATAAACATCTCATGTAAATAAAACCATTATTCAAATGTTATAACATAAATTTCTCATAAATAACACACTTTCTAGCATATCATTAATCCTTGCATGATTATCTTCTACATATACTAGGTTATCGGACTATCGAACTCATTAGATAACCACAAAATCTTAAAATTTTACTTTACATCGCTACCCGGTATTCAACTTTACCCATGAACTTTCCTTGGACTTTAGTTTTACCAGACTTCCATCTTATTGGACTCCAAATATCAGACCATAACACTCTGCTCATATTTGCATCACCTTTTCAAATATTCTCGGTTTTTAGTATTTGGTACCCATAACATTTACATTATGAAGTACTCTTTGATTAAATATTTCCTTTTACTTTTTACTTCCAGTGATCTTTCATCTAGCTAGCTCCTACCATAAGATTTATATATATATATATATATATATATATATATATATTTTCACTTGAGTCCCCAAGTCGTCTAGTCTTGGGGCATGTTGTGAGACCACACAACACCAACTTTAAGAGGCCATAAATTTTGATCCAAGAGTCTAAATGATGAATTTTTTGAATAACTATAAATCTCATGAAGTGCTTTATCAATATATAACTATCTTTTCTAGTTATGACCACTTTCGAGCCCAAAAATAGCTTTTAAGGGCATCAGACTAGACTTTGAAACTTTCAAAAAGAAAAAATTTAATATATTCAAATCCAAACATGATCTTGCAACAAAAATTTACCATAATGTTTATTTAGCCATTTTGTAGCTTTGGAGAAAAATCAAACCAATCCATGCTCAAATGTAAACTTACTATAAATAGTAATTATTATCACGGGGATTGCACCTTGGCTTAGTGTAAAACTTAGCTATCCTATGGAACATGGGATCATCTTCAAGCTTTGGGTTTCCTATGGTGAAGATGAGCCTCTAGAGAGGGTTGGTTCCTTTGATGGACCTCTTATAAACTATTGCCTTGATCAAGAAAAGAGATTAGAAGAATTGAAGCTAAAATATTATTGATCCTAGGTGGTCATTCACCAAAAATCCAAGACTTATACCTGTTGGTTCAACTCACAACTTCTCTTAAAAAAATATTTTTACCCTATGCACAACTCGGTTTCCACAATCTCACACAATAATGTTTCATAAAAAGGTTATATTTGAAGTTCTTAAAGGAAAACTCAAATTTTTCACAACTACAACTATTGAAAGAAATAACACAACCTATGACCTCTATAATTTTTGCTTATTCTAGTATAATTTTTTTTGCAATGAGACATTATTTAAGGATGTTGCATTCATAATCACAAAAAATATATCAAATCATCCACAAAACACTTAACAAAAGAATTTAGAGAAGGAAAATATATTGCTTTTATTGAAATAATAGAAGCTTCTATTGATACAAATTTGAAAATAGTAACTGATAATACATAAAAAAATTTGCAATGAGACATTATTTAAGGATATTGCATTCATAATCACAAAAAATAGATCAAATCATCCAAAAAACACTTAACAAAAGAATTTAGAGAAGTAAAATATGTTTCTTCTATTGAAATAATAGAAGCTTCTATTGATACAAATTTGAAAATAGTAATTGATAATACATAAAATGTTTCTCTATAATTCTCAAAAATGAGTTACAATCTCTTCTCTTTTGCATAATGTGGAAAGAGTAATGAAATAACTAACTCTAAAGACTTGAAGACTTTGTTTTATAGACAACCTCTTCAGTTTAACTGAACTTGAACCTCGTGGAATATGTTTGGTTTTGTATTAATGTGGAACTGGATGTGAAACTGCCTTTGAACTAGTAGCCAATCATGCAAAATCTTGGTGTAGAAGAGTTGACTTAAATTGTTGACCTCTTGACTTTTGCATGATCCTTGAACCTCCACCTCTAACTAAACTTGAGCTAAAATATAAATTTGCATGTTGTTGATGAGAAAGTTGAGTTTAAACACTTTGCATGAGGTCTTCAAGCTATCGGATGTACAAGGAAAAAAATCCTTTATTTTAGGGCCCCAAACTTCTTCAAACTGCATAGGTGTAAAATGTCTACAATTTTTTACCTTTTGGAATTATTAAATAGGTGTAAAATGTCTACAAGTGCTTGAAAATTGAAAGCTTTAGCTACCCAACTTGCCATTGTCTCATGAATATCCTTTTGTATGGTGACAAGTATGTGATTTTTTTTAGATCACTAGGTCTAAACCAATAGCATAATGATGGGGCATGTTTCTTGAATCACCATGATATATACTTGACCATTGTTTCATCTATATGAATTCCTCAACTTCACATCTTAACTATGATGAAGGATTTCAAGCATGAATTTTCTATGTTTCTAGATCACTACCCTCTGCTACCCTACATAACATTGTTAAAAATTTGTTCTCTTGATGATCCTACTCTTGTGTGCTCAATTCTTCCATGTCCATTGAATCTATCAGATATAAGCCTTCATTCTTGTCAACAACATGCTCCTCTGTCATGAAGAACAACTCCTTGATCAACACTTTTTGTTGAATACTTCATGTATTCCACCATTTTGAGGCATGTTTTTGTCCTTTCTTCCTTTCCACAATCAAAAGGGAATTAACCAATATCAAAGTAACAAAGATATTATTACCATATAGTCATTCATCATTATATAGTCATAAATACTACCTCCTAAATGTTAGTATATAGTCATAAGGTCAAATTCATAACCACATTGACTTTCCTAGCTCATCTCTTACCATCATCCTCTATGACTATCATATCACAAATTGTCATATCATTGTGCATTATCTCATTGATAACTCACTATCATAATTGCCTTGACATGTCCTTGGGTACTCTATCCATGTTCTTTTCATTTGCAAAAGGCACTAAACTGTCATCTATCCCTCTTGTTATGTCGTTATTGTCCATGTATTTTTAGGTGACTACACTTTCAAACTTCTATCTACATTCCATAGTTTTGATGATATAAGAGTGACGATTTTCCCTAGGTTCTTACCCCTTATAAGGAATAGTACCACAAGTTTCATTTATATCATTGCATTTCTCATTGTCATCCTTTCCTTGGCATTTCCTTTCATTATCATGAGTTGTGACTATCCTTTCAATTTGTTGCCTTCTAAAGGATTGTTCACTCATCATTAAAATTCTCTAAGGTCATCATGGTTTGTGTCTTCAATATGACAATCTACCCCTGCCTTCCTTTGATGTCTACCCTTTTCACTTGTAACCTTATCATAACTGCCTCCTTGCCATATTTGTTATTTGATGGTTGTCCTTTATGATTGCCTTTAAGAATGTCATTGTACTGCCATTATAACTATCATGGTTTTTCTTCTTTTTGACTCCATCATTTGCATTTGAATGTGGAAAGGATTATCCTAATTTTCTCCTTTGAAGGACTTCCATGGCATTTTGTACCTAGGACTGTCCACTTATTCCTTCTAACCTTGAAACTCAATTGTCCGCATTTGGTGAATCAAGGGTCTAAATTGACTTTCATTGCACTTGACTATTGTCCTTTTAATTTATGACTATGATCTTCATTTATTGACTGTGATTGCATTCATTTATGGTTGTCTTCAATTAATGGTTGTCTTATGTATTGTTTCTCAAGATTATTTCTTTCCAAGTCAGGATTTTCAACTATATGGGATGATATAGATTTGGTACTATATCATCCTTATAAATGGGCATTGCCTATGATACAAAAAGGCATAAATATGATAACAAACATTTCCAATGATATTCTTGGTGAGCTTTCCCAGTGATCTCAATAGGTTTAAATAATGAATCAATATGTACAACATCATGGTCAGTTGGTTACACAAAATCAACACCTCATAGACCACCTCAACCATTATAATCTCAAATGCATGACAAAGAAAAGTTTCAGGATATGCTACAAGTCAAAATGTTCCAATGCTTGCTATATCAAACAACCACCATCTTCCAATTCTATATTGTCACTAGTTTGTCTTTGGAAAGTGGTTGCTCCAAAATTATATGTGAAAGTAACCTTGTCTACATGGAAATAATTTAGGTTTCAAACCACTTGTACAAGGATAGTTGATGTGAAAAAAAGCTCATGGTCTATTAATGTAGTTTTGTATACTCTAGTACACTAATTTCTTGTAAGATTTCCTATTGATGGCAAGTCATATGATAGTCAAGGGCATCAAATGTAGATGTAAATGAAGTAAACATTTTCTTTAGATTTACAAACTTCCATCCATCACTACCATGCAATAACATCAGATAATAGGTCAAATCACAGTAGCTCTCGACATCCAGATTCAATGCCTCTTCTAGAGGTCCTTCATCAATGTAGATGGACACTAAAGATGAAGTTATTTGTTGATCCATAAGCTCTTGGTAAAATTTGATAATATTTGAAAGAGGAGTATTTGGACATAAGTCATACCACATTAACAGGCATAGATATCTTTCCCAAACCATTGTGTTGCCTTCAAGAGTACCTTGAATGTCACCTGCAAGCAACTTATAAAGCTTCAATCTATCCTTCTCCATGCCTTGATTTGACTATCCTCATCTCACATTGGCATGCTTGTGACTCTCATTAATGATTATGACCTATTTTTATGACTATCTTTGTCATCATCATGCATCTTTGGCTTTCATTAATAGTCGTAAAAACATTCCTATGCATAATAAATGCCCCTTTGTGACTTTATTGCTTAGGGTTTCAAAAATAAGACATTGCCCTACTTTGAATTATCTTGCTATTTTCTACAAAATACTATCATGCATAACCAGCTTGTTGCCCTTATTATAACTTAGTCCTTTGTATGCAAGGCCAACAATGCAAAGCCTTTGAGCTCATTTAATGAAGCTTCATCAAGAGTAAATCTCTAGATGCATCATGCTTTCAACTATGATTTCATCTGCTAAGTGCAAAAAAAAAGCACTTCCTTCTAATACATTTTACATAGCCCCTTAATTTTATTGTGTTGTTCCTAGTAGTATAGTTGACAATAACATTTGCACCATTACCAATGTTCATGTCTTTGTATTTGCATGTATTTGATCAAAACTTATTAAAAGGTGATTCCCACAACCTAATCAACCTTTCTAAACACCTTTCTTAGCTACCATTGATAATATTTCCCATTTATATGTCCTTATCAAGATGTTTCAAGCTCAAAACTAGAAATGACTTCAAGGATAGACTGCATAACTAAAGTTGTGCATAAAATCCCATGCCAATATTCAAAACAAGTGTTTGAAAAATATTTGGCCACCATGCAAATCCTTTGAATTGTTGTTCAAATGGTTATTCAAACTATTGGAAACCCTAGAGTCCTCCTTCATGTGATGTTCCTCATTCAAATTTTCTTTTCTCCTTCAATGCTTGGCGCTTGAACTTAGAGTTTGTTTTTCCCATTTTACATGCAATTTCATGCAATGTGGGTTTTCCCTTTTGCATTTTTGCATGGAAAAAATAAAACTTGAGATAAGTTACCACTTTTAAATTTTTTTTAAGAAGACTTTGGATAAAAAACTAAAAACCCTCCCTTTTTGGATTAAAAGACTTAAATGTTTGATTATTTAAATCAAACATCTAGATAATGCCAAGGACTTATAAAAAATGGACTACATTTGTGGCAACCTTTGAGGGTGTTTTACCTACTAAAACCAATAAGACCAATAGCCTCGCATATCCATTGGGTATACAGTCAACAAAAAACTAAGAGCCAGACTTTGACAACCACTACCAACTTCTCAAGAACAACAAACTAATTGTGCATTAGCACTTATTGGAAAAGAAAAACTCAAAGAAAATGTGCATCAATACTTATTAAACTGAAAGAAAACATACCCTAACCTACACTAACTAGCAGTCATTAACATAAACATTTATTGGTTCTTTGAAGTAACTTTCTTTTAACCACAATTTGTAATGTTTCACATGCTTATGAGTAGCCAAAAGAAGGTGGAGAAATGACAAAATTATGACCAATTATTGCGACAACTTTTGGAGAATGAAAACAAATCCACGTACTTCTTCATATTGACCATACATGTTTTGAGGTATATGGGTGAGATGGATGCATACTTCTTCAGCTACAACCTCATGCTTAGGTGCAAGCATGACTTTTGATTCTTTGTTAGACTCTCTCTTGGATAGATATCTGATAGGGCATCCTCTTGAAAGGATAAAAATTGAGATCTCCTTATCGATTTCTTGCTTGTGCATTGATGTATCATCATCGTGTTGACTTGTGAAGAGCACTTCTTGTGACTGATTTGGCAAAAACATGGTCACTTCCACATTTTTCTCTTGTTGCTCATGATTTCCCTCCTCTAATGGTGTTGGTTTTTCATCTAATTTTGAAACAAATACCTCAAGATCATCCCAAAATAGGTCTTCCTCAACCTCCTCTTTTCTTTTATGTGGGGGATGATTGATTTTGACTTTGTTGTAGCTCTCTCGAGGAATAAAAAAATCAAGGTATTTCCCATGTTCATTCTCATCTTTCATCTGATCCAAAACTTGTGATGATATTGAAGTTGATATACTTTCTTCATCCTACTCAATGAAATAAGGAAGTTCATCAAATAAGACTATGAAATCATGGCTTTCATTACCTCTTTCAAGATTTTCAACCTTCTACCCTAGTTGATCATGCTCATCCACCTCTTCTAACATGTATTTTTTTTCATCTTGTTCATCATATGCAAGCATATCAACAACAACAAAAATTTCTTGTTTCTCCACAAATATCTTTTTTTCTACTCACTAAACCAATTGATTTGATAAACAATGGGTCCACCTTTGTAAAGGAAAATGGTATTAGGACAAGAAATTTGATTATTGAAGTCTTGTGATCTTCTTGAAATAGTATAAGCTTTGGAGATGGATACTCTTGAAGTATACTATCCTGCTCTTGATTAGATTCTAGATCTTGCAAAAGATGAAGGCTCTTAAATCTTGGAATTTGAAGCTCAAGAGATTGATTTGAAGACTTTGAAAGTTTACCTTGGCTAAAACTTGGAATTTCATACATGAGAAGCTCTTCTTTTGTAGGTTGATTTGGAATGTAAGAAACTGATTGAGCCACCAACCTTTGTACTCGATCAAGCAATAATCTCATTTTCTCTTCTTTAGTAGCAAGCTCTCTTGGAAGATACTCCTCATATTGCTTTCTCGATATCTCCTCATCTTGTTGGTATTGGTAAGCTAAGTAAGCCAACTCTTCTTGTTGCAAGTTATATTCTTGATTTGCTTTAATCTCATCCAACTACTTATTGAAGTCTAGAAATATGATTTTGATGTCACTAATCCTTATACTATCAGCATTTTGGGGTTGGCTATGTTGGTTTGAAACAAAATGATCTTCTTGGGGTTGAATTTGAGCATATGTAGGCTGCCAAGAAGATTGAGCAGGGGTGGGTGGGTGGAAAGAATATTGAACATGTTGGTTTGTTTGTGTAGCAAAGGAATTTGAGGTAAAACTAGTAGCATGTTTAGTTTGATATGGCTGATAAGGAGGTACATGAGCAATACCTTCCTAAAATAAAGGTGGAAAGATATTTTCCCATGAAATTTTGACATGTTAAAGCATTCATAACTTGGAAATCTACTTAGAAATTCTTTGAAATGAAAGCAAATCAGCTTCTTTTCTTCATAAATTGAACATACCAACACTTAGTCCACTTGAAACTAGTAGATTGAATCTCCGAGTGGTCAACTGTGTGATTATTTTTCCTCCAAAGGTAGAAATCGCTAATGTACACACCAAATACCAAAAATGAAAGGACAAGCTATGATCTATGATAGTTCAAATTTTATCATCGTGCATGCCAAAAAATATTGTCACGGGGATTGCACCCTAGCTAAGTGTAAAACTTAGCTATCCCATGGAACATGGGATCATCTTCAAGCTTTGGGTTGCCTATGGTGAAGATGAACCTCCAGAGAGGGTTGGTTCTCTCGATGGACCTCCTATAAACTAGTGCTTTGATTAGGAAAAGAGATAGAAGAATTGAAGCTAAAAGATTTTTGATCTTAGGAGGTGATGCACCAGAAGTCCAAGACTTATACCTATTGGTTCAACTCACAACTTCTCTCAAAAAATCAGCTTTACCCTATGCACAACTTAGTTTCCACAATCTAACACAGTAATGTTTCATAAAAAATTTACATTTCATGTTCTTGAAGAAAAACTCTTCACAACTACAAATACTAAAAGAAATAACAAAACCTATGACCTATATAGTTTTGCTTATTCTAGTATAAAATATTTTACAATGAGACATAATTTAAGGATATTTCATTCATAATCACAAAAATCATATCAAATTATCCACAAAGCACTTAACAAAATAATTTAGAGAAGGCAAATATGTTACTTTTATTGAAATAATAGAATCTTTTGTTGATACAAATCTAAAAATACTAATTGAGAATACATAAAATGTTTCTCTATAATTTTCAAAAATGAGTTACAATCTCTTCTCTTTTGCATAAGGCAATAGAGGAATGAAAGAACCAACTCTAAAAGAGTTGAAGATTATTTTTTATAGAAAACCTCTTCAATTTAATTGAACTTGAACCTTGTGGAAGATGTTTGAGTTTGCATTAATGTGGAACTGGATGTGAAACTGCCTCTAAACTGGTAGCCAATTATGCAAATCTTGGTGTAGAAGAGTTGACTTGAACTATTGACCTCTTGAATTTTGCATGCTCCTTGAAGCTCCATCTCCAACTAAACTTGAACTACACTCTAAATTTGCATGGCGTTGATGGGAAACTTGGATTTAAACACTTTGCATGAGGTCTTCAAGTTGTTGGGTATACGGCCTTTATTTTAGGGCCCCAAACTACATGATTTTGGCCTCAAACTCTTGTTAACTCAAGTTTTTACCATGTGGGCTTCTCAAATAGGTCTAAATTACTTGTAAGTGCTTGAAAAAAAAAAATTGGGCTACCCAACTTGCCATTATCTCATGAATATCCTTTTCTTAGTGACAAGTATGTGATTTTTTTTAAGATCACTAGGTCTTAACCAATAGCGTAATGATGGGGCATGTTTCTTGATTCACCATGATATCTATTTGACCATTCTTTCATCTATATGAATTCCTCAACTTCACAGATTAACTATGATGAAAGCTTTCAAGCATGAATCTGCTATGTTTCTAGATCACTACCCTCTACTACCCTACATAACATTGTTCAAACTTTGTTCTCTTGCTGATCCTTCTCTTGTGTGCTCAATTATGCCTTGTTCGTTGAATCCGTCAGATATAAGCCTTCATTCTTGTCAACAACGTTCTCTTTCATGAAGTAAAACTCCTTGATCAACACTGTTTGTTGAATACTTCATGTATTGAAATAGTAACATTTTTTAATTTCAAGGTTGAGATACCATTTCCTAACACACCAATACGTTTTTTTTATTTTCTCACTATATACACAATTCATGAATGACTAGAAAGTGGCTAGAGCATTAGTGATACCAAAGGGCATGATCAAAAACTCATTTTTTTTGTAATGACACTTGAAATTTTTCTTCTCAACATTTGTATCTCTCATGTGGATTTGATGGCATCTTGATCTCAAAATTAATTTTGGAGAAGTAAATAGATCCATGCAATTCATCTATGAGATCATCTATCCTTGGAATATGATATCTATTCTTGATGGTCTTCTTGTTCAAGGCCATGTAATTAATACACATTTTCATGGTGGCATCCTTCTTCTTCAAAAGAACTACTAAAAATGCAAACAAACTAGAGTTAGGTCTTATGAAGCCCATGTCAAGAAGTTATTCAATATCCTTCTCAATCTCCTCTTTATGCCCTCTTGGATGAAAATATGGTGTAGTTATAATAGGTTTAGTCCATTCTCCTAACTCTATAACATGTTGAAGCCTTCTATTTGGTGGTAGTCCGAGAGGCATGTCACTGGAAACTACACTATGAATGTCTATAATTTTTTGAATATTGACATGATGAGTACCTCTCTTTCCTGATGGGGACTTTGTGGGAAGAATCAAGTATTTTGTTGCCCATGCTACTTGGCCTCTTTAGAAGATTCTCTTCATCCTCTTCATTGTTACCACATATGGAGCTTCATTGGAGACCCCTATAAGGACAATGGTCTTTCCATCTGATTTGAGCTTAAGTTCCATAGTCTAGTAGTCATGTGAATACTCCCCAAGATAATGCAACCATTGTACACCCAAAACCATATCAATATCTCCCAAACCAACCACATAAATTTCATCACATACCTTATGGTCCCCAAGATTTATATTGAGATGCTTGATTACTTGGTGCATGGTATGTCGAATCCATCAACTATTGTGGCACTGAAACCTTCAAAGTATTCCACCTTCAATCATCTCTTCATCATAAATCCTTCATCGATAAACTTGTGGTAGCCCCACCATCAATGAGAATAGTCATCCTATGTCTTGCAAGCACTCCACAAACCTTAAAAGGAATATATTTTAGGGCTTTTGGGAAGGTCTTATGAGGAGCCTTTTGTTGCAACTTTAGTGGTGCACTCTTGGAGTAGGATTATCTTTTGGTTACTGAGTCCTCCAAACTCGAAGCTCTTTTGATGGATTCTTGCAAGGAATGTAGATCGTTAGCAATTTGATTGTCATTGATGTCAAAAGGGGTATTTGAGTAATATTAGATGAGGAGTTTCTCATTGATGTCAAAAGAGAAATCGATTAGCATTATGATGCCATGGAAGCAAGTGTTGAACTGCAGAATTTTAGGCTTCAAGCCTCAGACTTACCTCTTATCGCTTGCAAAAGAAGAAATGTGTTAGTCGATTTGAGTCAAGTCCAAAAGGTTTTCGAGTTTTGAGATTTGGTCATACCTCATACTGAATGCCTTGAAGATATGAAGTTCAAATGTGTTAAATCCGACAAGGCATTGGCCATTAGACATTGAAGTTAAGGCTTATGCCTTAACTTAAGGATAAGCAAAGGGTATGAAGAAACCCCGAACCTTGACCCCTGAAATGGTTTCAGGCTTTGTAGGTCGGAGCAAAGGCTTACACATTGACTAAATGCAAAGAGATGGAAGGGGTATGGAGGAACCCCGAACCTCAACACTCGAAATGAGTTTTGTGTTCGTGTATTGGCTTTAAGGCTTATGCCTTAATAGGATTTTGTGTAAGGTGAAATATGGAATCCCAAAGGTCGACACCAGAAAGGGTTAAAGTTGTTTAGTCTTGAGAAAGAAGTGTTTGGGCATCGCAGTTCAGTCGGAAGGATTATGCCTTACCTAAAGGATGGTAAGCAGTATGGTGGATGAGCGAAATCTAGCATTCGACATCTCAAAGAATTTTCGGTGAGTAGAGTATGATGTAAGCGGATAGATGGTGTATCTCTACTAGCCCATTAAGAGTATGGTGGGTCCTCGACTTAGCCCTATGGGAGTGTGGTATAATGCCAAGTGTCTTCAAAGAACAAATGGAAAGTTTTGATTGCATCACATAGGTAATTCACATTGTTGTTGTGAATTGCATTGCGTTGAGCAAAGAGAAACATGTGGTGGTAGTGGAATGTGACATCACAAATATAGATGGTAATATCTTATTACATTGCACAATTTCTTCACATTGTAGTTGTGAATTGAGAAGACTGAGTCATATTTGTGATATACGAAAAGATGACACATGTACATGGTGACGTTGACTCAAACAAGTGGTGACTCCTTATTGTAGCGCACGAGTTCTTTGTATCACGTTTTCAATCCTTCACACGCATAATGAATTTGTGATGTACAATAGGAAGTGGAGTGTGACGTCAAGCAAATAGGTGGTGAGTTTCTATTGCATCACTCATATTCTATACATCGTAGAAACGGTTTCTTAAGCCCCAAACAAAGTTGTGACAAGCATAAGGCATGCAATAGAGATCAATGGCATATATTTAAATGAAATGTGGAATAGGTCGATCAAGCATGAAACTCTAGATTTGATTCAAGCCAAATATAGAAAATGCATTGAATGTTGTCGGTGGTGTTGGGCTTGAGGTGTAGCAAAAACTTGTTGGTGAAGGAAAGTATGTGAAGTTGAATGAAAAAGGAATATGGTGTGTGTGAGAGCTTAGTATGCATACGTTGTAAAAAGAAGTCGCATGACTAAGTGCAAAGGAGAGGAGAGAAGAATGACCCTAAGCGAATGATAGAGAATGTCATCTAGGGTTTTCATAGCAAAGAAGAGAGAGATAGGTATACATAGGTAGATGTAGAATCATCAGCAAAATAAGGTAGAACAGAGGATGTTCTAATGTGCAAGTGTAGAGAAGAGAAGAGAGGAATGAGTTGTTGAAGCCACAACAACAGAGATTGAGGGAATGCTTGCAAAGAGGCAAAGCAACATATGAGCAGTTACATACCAGACTTGTAACAAAGAATTGGATTCATTTGAATCAGTTGTAATCTGGAGTTGTAGCTCCAGTATTTTCTTTGTAAATCTGACTGGTCGGTGCCATCAAATAGTTGGGTTGGTGCTTAGTGCAAGGAGTGGGTGCTTCCTTGGAGTTGGTGCTTCTAAATCAAGGGATTGGTGTCTCCTTAGGGTTGGTGCCCTTAAACATTATAACTAGTGAGGTTCTTTGTGAGGCTAGATTAGGACAATAGATCCTAGTATCTATTCTCATCGTGGTTTTTTCCATATTGGGTTTTCCACATATATTTGGTGTTGTGAGTTTTTTTGTGTGTGTATGTAATATTTGCATGGATGTTTGATCTGCTTATAAGGGGTTAAAAGAATGTTTTAATTGATCTATTGATTTACCCCCCCTCTCATTGTGTTCCAACATAGACCAAATGCTCTTATCAAACCCTTGATTGAATCAAATAGACCCTCTACAAAAGGAACTATTAGTCTCGTGTATGTCACATCTGGAAACATCATTGCTAACCTCTAAAATTTTGTCACATAGTGCTCAATTGTACCCTCTTGCTTCAATTGTGCTAACTCCCTAAAGTGAATCTCTAGATCCTTCCTGTCAAACCTCTCCATCAATCTTTGGTTGAACTCCTCTAGGATAGTGATTGAACCATGTCCTTGGGTCACCATGTCATGGTACCACCACTCATGATCCACATCCTCTAGATGTAAAGTGGAAAACTTAATTGTCTCTTCTTCGAAAATGAAGTTCAAGGAAAAATTTGTATCTAACTTTTGCAACCACACCCTGGTTGAACAATCACTTGATCCATCATGTGTGGATTGATCTTCCCCAAGCATTGTTGAATGTTCCTATGGGGCTTCTCCTCATACCATCTCCTTCTATGCTTGTTTCTTGTCTTCATCTCATAATACACAGCAAAAGACATTTCACGATGGATGGTTGAAACTAGGGCATTATATTCAACTTGATACTTCACCATTTCATCCTTGTCATGGGCATATAAATTGTTCTTCTTCAAGGAGTTTTGTCTCATCTCTCTCTAAGAATTTGGCTTTGAATGTCTTCAAGGTTGGGTTGATTTAATTTTCTAAATTACTTCCTTCTACCCCATTTGGCGTAGAATTCCCAACAACCGATTCAGCTATTTCAAATCCCTTACCATCTTTGTCATAGACTCCCTCAAGGTAGATTGAAATTCTCTATCCAACTCTCTATTTTTAGTCCTAACAACTTTCCTGAAGTGGGCTTCCTCATTTCCATCACCTATAGTTGCTTCTTTTCTCTTTTCCATTCGCAAGTACATGATTTTCCTATCACTTTTGTGCATGAACCTATATTATAACACTCACAGATTGGTAGGAAAGGTGCTCTTATATCACTGTAATGTCTCTTCCCATATTCTTTAATGAAAACAACAGGTTTGCAATATAAAAAATAATCTTCACCAAATTATATCCAAACAACAACAATTAATCATACTCAAACAACATCAATAACTAGCTAGATAATCACATAGATTTACACAAAAAAAAATCAAAATCTAGCAACAACTTATATTGATTAAGATCTTATTTTTATAGGAAATAAGATTGTTATAATAATCATTACAATAACAACAACAACAAAATCAATCAACAAACAATGCTCAAATGAATCTCTAATGCACTCCTTGAATGAGAATGCCCTCAAGAACCAAAGTGTTTTCCTCCTCTAATTCCAATAATCAATGGGTTTTCATGCACTAATTAGTTTCCTATTGGTTTTCATCCACAAAAGATCACTCAAACACACAAAGTGCCCAGAAGATATAGTAACATAACAAGGATGATCTCAAAATGCAATGTTTTTTCTAGTTTTATACGTTGTAACCCAAATGACAACACTAGTTGGCCAAACCTAGATTGGTGCCAAGGCCCAAATTTGAGTTTGACACTCTAATCATAGGTCAACCTTAGTGGGCCCTTAAAATGTTACAATGCATGTTGGTCTTATAGGCCTTACAAACTTTCCTAACATAGGTTCAAAGTTTCTCCTTCTTTTTGACTTGCCATAGTTTGACTGGTATCTCCAAACTTTGATCCCCAACAACTCCTTGGAATGCATCATGTCACAACCCTAATCCCTAACCTTTGATATCTGTTGACATGCATCAAGTGATAACAAAATTAAAAAGTAATAATGATCAATATATTTAGGTGTGGATATTGATTTATAGGGATAAGTGATAACAAAATTAGAGTATGGTGTAATTTTCCCAACATCCATGTGAAATTCACAATCTTATACACGAGTTAATGCATTAAGTGCAACTTAGTCATCATGGGTCCAAAACATAGGGGAAAGGAGCATGGGCATGCAATTTTCACCTTACACATAAATATTTGAAGAAAGTGGCAATCATTAATAAGCTCATTATATCTTAGAAACATTTAAAAAAATCAATCATAGTTGTTTTCAAGCCCATATTGATATAGAAATGCCATAAGAAAGATGTGCCTAGCTCATCAAACAAATGGATAGAATTGGGAGTTAAAAAGTAGAGCCATTGAATACAAAGTCTCTTGAGGTTCATGGAAAAGGTTTAGCTAGGACTTTATCTTCATATATGAAATCTAGGCACACTCTATTAAAGGCTTGTAAATGAACATCAAGATCTCCTTTTCCTTATATAATTCAAACCTAGGTGCCACACAACCATTTTGTAAGGGGCATGTAACAACATCAAAGAGTACTTTCTTCTTAAGTTAACCAGATTCTTTCAATAGCATAAAAAAGTAGAGTCGAGAATAGCAATGGTATAATGAGTACGAGAAAATATGGATGATATATAGAGGATGAGTGATAAAGAGGTAAAGATATGGTAGTCGAAGGAGAAGTGACATTATAAGGCAAGGTGATTGTAGAATAGGTAGGAGAAATGAGAGAAAGTGGGGGGTAGCTCTAGTACCTACATGGTATGAGTAGATGTGGAAGGATAAAGGTAAGTGGAATACTAGTGGAGGGAGAAATGGTGGTGGCACTAGAGGTAGCAATAGACGAGGAAGAGGCACACATGAGTGACAATTTGGATCATAATCTTGTTGTTCTTCATATAAAAAAGAATGTCATTTTCATTTGAGTGGCTAGCCATTCTTGGGTTTAGATTAGCACTCCTTTGAAAATGAAGATTAGTGTTTCAAGTAGCTCATCGCATTAATAATCACTAAAGTCATATGGAAAAAGAAAATAAAAAGAAAAAGCAATATAAATCACTCTCAAAGCTATGCAAAAAAAACTAAAATTGAAATATTAAACCCTAGTGATGGAAACCCTAGAGAATGCAAGAGAAAGAGAGAATAACCCTCCACTATCTAAATGAAAGGGATAATAAATCCCTTTACAAATACCCAATGTTAAGAAATAAATAACTTCAATATTCAAAATCTACCCTAAATAATAAGAATTGAGAATCATAAATAAATAAATGCTTTGAGAATTAAATAAAATAATGGAAGTAATTAGTTAGAAAATTTTCATAGATAATGACTCACCAATCAAATATATCATTGATGCTCAAACAAATGTTTTGGAATTAGTGAATGTTATGTTAGTTGATATGGATCACTTCCACAACTATGGATTTGATCCCACAAGTGCAAATCCAATTTGTGTCCACAAATCCAATCTTTAGTAGTTTTCAAATTGTCACTTTAAACTTACCTCGAATTGTTCATGCATAAAAAATAGATCTTTTGTTTTCTTATTTGCACATGGCAAGCATAATTATTTCCTTATGTCAAACCATGCCCAAATATAGATTCAATGGTAAGATAAGTGATCAAGGACAACACTCCCAAATATGCAAGTTGCTCTAAATGATTGTGCAAATGTAGATATTATGATAAATACTTTTCAAAATGATAGCTCTAAGATGATATCTACCATATAATGATTGGATCTAAGTGACAATCTAAAATGAAGCAAGGTTGGCACTTTACATGCAATAGCAAAGGTCAAATTAAAAGCCTCTACGCCTTATGTTAACACACATGGTCAGAAGGATAGGTAAAGTTAGCCCTAAATTAGGAGTTGAATTTAAAAACAAATGCATTGTTTCCATGAATCGAGATAACTTTCACAACTGCATATCTAATAAAAGGTAAGAACGAGGAAAAGTAAAGATCAAGATCAGTCCCTGAGAACAAGTACAAATAGGATCAAGACAGACTCAATTTATGTCTACTCTCAACAAAAAATGTCTTTTATATGCTTGTTATTGCATGAAAGTCACTCCTTAAGTTGTATCCCTTCTTAATCTTATCCATCACTTCAATTTTTGGGAGGCATTAGTTCTACATTTATACATGTCACAAAATAACACATTACACCCTCTGAAACAACCTTCCACAAGCCCCCATTGTGCAACACCTCTTGAGTAACAATGTTCATTTACTAAACTTGCAATAGGCTTTCAAGATTTGATATTAAGACAAATCATTAACAGGCGACAGGAAGGACGGGAAGGCAAGAACAGGCGACGGGAAGGCAGGAACAGCGACAGGCAGGCAGTGAATAGTGGCAGGTAGGTAGCGGCAGAAACCAAGCAAGCAGTGAACCACGGAAGTGAAAGAAAACGACAAGCATGTGATCAGTAGGGCTAAGGGAAAAAGTGTGTGGGAAAGTCAAAGAGGAGCAGGGACCCCACAGGCCAGCACAATAAAGTTGAATAAGGTCTCGGGAAGATGTGCATCTCCAACAGGTCTCCTTGTTGCCCTCCCTTGTTTCCTTGTTTCTTTTTAAAAATAGATATTTTGTCTCTTTCTTTGTAAGGAAACCAGCATACTTGCATAAAATACTACAAAATCATAGCATTCCAGTTCACGAGAGTTAAACAAAGGGTTATGGGTGAAAACCTAGATCTAGTATGTCAGAGGGTCCTTCCAGAAGAGATGCAAATCGTGAATCCAAACACATTTTCAATGCAGGTGGGGGCTTTAGAACATCTATTGGGCAATAACAAAATGACAAATATATCCCATTTGCAGTTGAGTGATCTGCTAACTCTTTTATACCATGAAGGTTTGGTATCTCCAGGGCACCACTTTCCGCAATGGTCAAAAGGGTGGTCCACTCTCTACCCTAGTACTCGAAATGAGGGTTTAGCAGGTGTTTGGGCCTCTCTACTTACAAGATCGCCTTTATCAAGCATATTGAATCATGTAAACGCAGGAGAAAGGCTGATATTTGTAAATGCAAAACAATACAATGGGATTTTAAGGTGTAGGCAAACTCAAAAATGGAAACTGAAACAAAATCAAAAGAAAAAATTCACTTGGATTTTACCAAAGGCCGATGGTGGTAAGGCAAGTATTTCTAAAATGACATCCCAAGATGAAAAGCAAAATAATCAAACAGGACACAAAGGAAATGGAAAGATAGTAGAAAGCATAATGAACATCGAGTCAAACTTGAACAAGCTGGTGGGAGACATGGGAAAAACAAAAGGGACCACCGCAAGCAAGGTTACTAAAAAAGTACCCTCAGAACTCTATAGCCCTACGTCCTCACCATTACTATGGTCGTCAGATCTATATGTAGAAGAGCTCATGAGAATGAAGACTAGACTCGATGTTCTAGAAACAAAAGGGATGTTTGAGGACAACAGATTTAAAATAGTCACAAAAGCCAATTGCAAGTTGGAAAGGGATAACAAAATACTGCAGGAACAAATTCTAAATCTACAAGATAACATGGAGAGAGGACAACAAGAATTGACCACTCTAAAACAGAAGCTAGTTCAACTAAAAGCAGCTGAAAACAAGAAGTCGGAAATGGAGGAAGATGAAAACAAAATGGAATTAAAGATGATTCAATCAGCATTAGTAGACTTGGAGAAGAAAGAAAATCGGCTAAAAGAACAGATAGAAGAGGCCAAATCATGGTCAAAAGTGGTATGTGGATCATCAAGTAGGCAGAAAGTCATCATTGAAAAACAAGTCAAGAGACAACTAATGGAAGAAAAAGATAAACAAAGCAAGGCTACAAACATTATCATTAAAGGTCTGAAAGATTTTGGCGAAAAGGAGAGAACCGACATCCTAGCAAGGGACTTCCTTAAAGACGAGCTAAAACGGATAGGGTATATTCAACAAGCAAATAGAATTGGAAAGAAGGTAGATGGTGGAAGGGATAGGCATGTAAGAGTTACCTTAAGAAGCTTAGAGGATAATAATAGAATTCTAAAAAATAGAGGGCTTCTTAGAGGCTCATATATTTACCTAGACGAAGATTTAACTATTGAACAATAGGAAAAACAAAGGAAAGAATGGGAGAAAGTGAAAACAGCAAGAAATGAAGAAAGTGGGCATGGCTGAAGAATGGAAAAGCCCAAATTGGTAATCGTTTCTCAAACAAGAAATAGGGATTGGGGGCCCCACAGGAACATTTACATATTGTAAGTTGGAATTGTAGAGGATATCCATGGAGAAGAGGACCTGGATTGGGGCCCATAGCAAAAGGCAAAGATATTATCATTCTTACTAAAACACATGAACATGATGGTTGCAAAGTTCCAGATTTTGAAGGGTATAAGAAAGTTTCAATTTGGAACAAAGGGAACGAGGCAAACAAAGGTCATGGGGGAGTTACGGTGCTAATAGGTGAGAAATGGCAGGGAATAGTTGAACTTGAAAAAGAGGACGCAAATAAACAGTATATATGGTTGCAAATAACTAAAAATGGGGTGACTTTTAGATTGGTTGCTTGTTACTTTGCCCCAAAAAATTCTAAGTTTTATAAAAAAAGAAATCTAGACAATGAAGACCCATATGCCTCGCTAAAAAAAGATATATCCATTTTCAGCACGCTTGGGGATGTTGTTTTAATGGGCGACTTTAATGCAAGGACAACTAATAACCAGTCTCTTAAGTTGAGCAAGGAAGAAAGAGGGGAGAATAACCCTTTATGGTTGGAGGAAGGTGGAGATCAATATTGGGAAAGAACATCCCAAGATGGTCATGGTGTGGTGACCCCATTTGGAGTTGAATTGCTTGGTCTTTGTAGTTTGTTTGGCATGGTTATTTGCAACGGGATGAGAGATTGGCCAAAGTCGGGGGGTATCACTTGCAAAACCTATAATGGTCAAAGTGTGGTGGACTATGTGATTTGTTCTCAAAGTTTTGTCCCTAGGTTGTTGGAGTTTGACATTGAAAACTGCCCTATTGGAATGAAATTTGACCACTGACCTCTCCTGGTTAAGCTCCGTATGTCCCCAATCAACCAACACAATAATCAAGTGTAGCACCCGCAAAAAGAAGCACTCCCCAAGGGTAAAATCCTCGTGAACAAGGAAAATAGTGAAATATTTAGCGTTGTTCTTAAACAACATTTCCATGATTTAATGATTAACGGTGAGGTCAAAACTACTAAAGAGGGGGATGTGAACATTCATAGTAGTTTGTTGATCCCTATAATCCACAGGGCATTAAAGGCATGCAAAAGAACTCACCCCGAGTTGAGAGCTGCAAACACTTTCCCGGCAAATCCTTGGTATGATGATGAATGTAAAACAGCCAAGAGGTCTCTAAAAAAGAGAGGAGTGTATAGAGAAAGCAAGAAAAATTATGAAAAACTGGTGCAATCTAAAAAATCTGATTATGTAAATGAAAGAAGGAAGGAGCTAATCTCGCTTGGAAAACAAAATCCTAAAGGTTTTTGGAGAGAATTGGAGCAAAAGAAAAAGAAGATTGAAAACAATATCACTGATATCCAATGGCTAGAGTATGCTAAGCTTCTTTATGAGCGGGTTCACGAGAAAAATCATCCACTAGTTATTAACACATCAACAAAAATATTCACTGTGGATGATATAAAGCAAGGTATAAAGAATTTAGCGAGCGGTAAAGCGCAGGACATAGATTGGTTACAGGCTGAATTTTTAAAATGGGGGATCGAGACACTTGCCCCTCTCATAAAAAGAATTTTCAATAATGTCACTCGAGAAGGATTTCCAATGGAGTAGACTACCAGTGTGGTCATCCCTTTATTTAAAAGTGGTGATATCAATAATCCATCTAACTACCGCACGATTATGGTCAATCTTATCTTTGACAAGCTCTTTCGGAGCATGATTGAACGAAGGATCAACAATTGGGTAGAAAATGAAGGCAAAAGGGCGAAAGGGCAGGCTGGCTTTTGAGCAAGACACTCTACTATTGATCACTGCATCACCCTTAGACATTTGATTGAAAAAATTTGGAACACTCAAGGTGAGGAAACTTATTGTTGTTTTGTGGACTTTAAGAAAGCTTTTGACACGGTACCTAGAGACAAGCTATGGAATAGAATGGAGGAATTAGGCATCCCAAGTGTGTATAGAGCAACTGTTCACAGGCTATACGAGAAGGTTAGTGCTAAAATTAGAACAAGTGAAGGTATGTCAGAGTGTTTTGGTAGCAACATTGGGGTTAAGCAGGGCTGCCCACTATCTCCCACGCTTTTTGGGCTATACATTGATAAGTTGGAAGCTTGGTTAAGCAAGTCGGATGGGGGTGGTATCCAATTGGCAGGTTATGTGGTGAAACTACTTTTATATGTTGATGATCTTATTCTAATGTCTAAAACAGCTCATGGGTTAAGGGAGCATCTGAAAGCTCTAGAACTCTTTTGTCAGGAGGTTGGGATGCAAGTGAATATCTCCAAAACCAAAATCATGATTTTCTCTTTGAATAGAAAATATAAGCATAATATCTTTCTTTTTGAAGGCAGCCCACTTGAAATAGTGAAAGAATACAAGTATCTTGGGATTGACTTTCATTATAAGCTTAGTTGGGAGACTTGTCGCACGAAAATGATACAAGGAGGTTGGAAGGCCTCTTACCTTCTTCAAAACAGATGTAGAAAAGCCGAGCTTTGGGATTGGAAAACCAAGAAGACCCTTTTTGGTTTGCTAGTTTCCCCAGTTGTGCTTTATGGGTGTGAGGTGTGGGGAAGTAGTATGTCTAAATGCATTTGGAGACAACTAGAAAGAATCTAGAAACATCTAATAACAAACAGTTTCAAAGTTAAAACCACCGTCCCATATGAAATTCTTTTAGCTGAAACAGGGACTTTCCTGCTGGAAGCTTCGACGTTAACGCAGTTGATAAGTTATTTAAAGAAGGTCGAAAACATGGATAACCATCATTGGCCTAAAGCGGTTATGAAGGAGACGCTGGTTCGTAGAAAGAAAACTTGGATGAGACAAAACCACAAGTGGATGAACAAGTGGGGCATTAGCTTACAAGAGTGTCCTAGCACCAACAATGAAATAAAAAGTTATGTGAATGAAAAATTTAGAATTGCCATGTGGACAAATCAGATTGGGAGAAAAAAAACATACTACATCAAAGAGTTTAACCCGACGAAGGATCACGGTGAAAAAACTTATCTAGGTGCAGCTATTAAAGGGAAGGCGAGAATATTAATGGCACAATTGAGGACGGGATCGCATCACCTCAGGTGTGAAACCGGTAGGTGGAAGATACCCAAGGAAACTTGGGAAGAAAGAATTTGTATTTTTTGCAACAAAGGGGTTGTGGAAACGGAATGGCACTTCTTCATGTAATGCATTGCATACGAGGATATCCGTACTCAGCATGGTAATAGTTTGAAAGTGGATAGTATACACCAACTATTTGGGGAAGATAAGATTAATCTGGCAACGAGCCTTCTAGTCAAAATTTATAGCAAGAGATCCGACTTGGAAAAGAGCATGAAGACAAATTAGGCCTGTTGTTTCTCGATCCCATAGACTGTTTAGTCTCGTGGACGTCATTAAAATCTTTCATTCATTAAATTTGTGCTTGGAGCAATCTTGGATCTGCAAGAGCATCTTGTCACACATAATTCTTGGTTTCAATTATGCAATTTAGCGCAGCTACTCTAATGATTAAAAACTAGAATAGAATAGAAGACTTTTAATGTCCACGAGACCAAAAGAAGGCCTATGGGACAGTGCCCCCAGCAATTTGCCATTGTCCAACCCATGTGAAATATCCTTAGAACACTAAAGCATGGGGCAATGGGGCACAACCTAGTGACCAACATATCAAGCAAGCATTAGTTGTGTTAATGATGTGACAAGGTCTTCTGATTGTAGGGATTGATTTTGTTTAACATGGCCTTCAGATATCTTAGCAGATTAGCTGGATTTAAATTTCTTAACATAAAACGCTCATGGAGAAACTTGCAAAAATGTTGTCCAAATCAAGGAGAGTCAACTGTTAAAGATAAAAACAAGGCAGTCAAATTTCTATTAAGTAGCAAAAAAACACTAACGATGCCAAACTTGACTTCATGAAAAATGCTGAGCATGAACAAAAACAACCATCCAAACCCACACAATAGAACCAACAACCTTCTGTTAAGAACTCTCAAGACAAACATGGTAAGTGTTGCTCTAACCAATGCCAAAGAATACATGCATGGAAAACAGAATTTATAGGGAAAAAAACTAAAACCTAGGTGCAAAATGTGAGCGTACAATCCGGCATAGTTTGTAGTAGTCGGTATGTATATATATTTTGGTGCAGATTCATACTCAGGCAAGAACAAATTTGGAGATAACACGTAGTTGGAACATAATAAAGAATTTTCTCTAGACTCTTCAATAAATAGTTTGCATGTTGTAAGGATCAATTGATTTTATTTTAGTTTTTTTTTCAAATTTTTATGGAACTTCACTACTCTGAGTGATCTATTGGCAAACTTGCATTCATTTTTTGATCAAAGTTGAAAGAACGCCAAATTCAAACCATATATAGTTATATACTCCTAAAAAAGTCATTGCAGGCATCCAAAACACCAATTTAATTTTTGATTTGAAGGGATGTTTGTAGTAGTCATACATCTAAAAGATCGGCCCTTTGCCTGCACACATCTAATCTAAAGAATCACCTGCCAATAAAATAAGGGTGACATTCTACAGGAGAACAAGATATAATCTATTCCATAAGGTGCCAAATTGAGATGCTTCGCCATACAAATAACTTTCACCCCAAAGTATATTTTCTTTACGTGCTAACCAAGCCCAAAAACCATAGACAAAATGTTCATAAGCATGAACGTAAATGATGTAGAGTTCAAGTGTTTTCTAATTAGTAAGAATGAGGTGTGTTGAAATTAACTTTAAATGTTATGATGTCAGGTTGTCTGTGTGTTTGTACTTTCCTTATAACGTGTAAGTTGAAATTGAGTAAGCTAGGGCATAAAAACCATAGAAGCCTTGAAATATGGTTTAGGAAAATTAACTTTCGTGAATAGAACATCTCCTTCATGGGAGTTTTTTTCAACACTATTCTGTAGTATGAAAAGATAAGAACAGATTTAAGAGTAATTTTATCACTGACTTGTATCTTACCTTGAGGACTACAAGCAACAGTGAAGTAGATTTTACAGTATTGAAAATGAAATTAATTCTTAAGTTCATAGGAAAGCATATTTCAGCCAGCTAGAAAAATATAAGGTAGAAGGAAACCTTAAATAACTTAGGGAAACACTGGATTTCATCAATACACTTGAACACAGGGAATCAGAACACAAATTCTCCTATGCGGATTAACAATGTCTAAAGACTCCATAGGGAAAATCCAAGGATCATGGTAACAATTTTTCCTACTTATAAAGAACCCAAGATTCAAACTGTGATACATTATATATACAGGCAATCTGTTTTTGATCTCAATATATAATAGTCAACTCGGTGAATAAGTTAATTGTTATGATCTATAACTTGTGTCTAAAAGCATGAAATCAAGGATTAGCTTAGCCTTAGCTCTCTAAGTAACACCTTGGGCAAGAACTAACCCTGAAACGAAAAACATCATAACATGGCCTACCTCCCCATATCCTAAGGACAATCTGAAAACATGCAGGAAAAACACTTAAAATACTATAGTAGTTTCAAAGAAAAGGATGCAGTCAACTTAGCCTGTAGAACCATGTGTTCGTTTGGCATTTGATGACAGAAGTTAAATTGAGATTATAAAAAACTTGTTTTAAAATATTGAGCTTAAGGCAATTGAAATTAAAATTTCAATAATAATCCAATAATTGTTCTCCATAGTTTGACTCTGCCCAACATTTGATGATAACTCCATAACAAATTGTAATTAAAAAATAATATGGCATTCACACCACCAAAGATTTCTTCTTGAAAAATAATAGAAAAATACAAATACAGCTTCTAATAAACTGTCCTGAGATGTGTGAACAAACTAAATGTTGCAGGAAGCACACCATCTTGAGCTCCCTCCACAAATTTGTGGTGAGTGTATTATTTATATTGATTGGAGGTTAACAGAACCCCAAATTGACATTTAATGACCATAAATATTATTACTCCAAAATGAAATTTAAAACATTTAACAAAATGAGCTAGACTTCTGCCCTACGAAAAGAATCTTTGATCTCTCCTAAGCCACAAAATAGCAATCTAGATATAAAACCATAATACCAAGAGAAACATGCAAAAAACTACAGCTAAAAGGATAAACATCCATGTTTGAATGCCTTTTCTACTTCTTTTAGCTGCTGCAGGGAAAATAGACTTGGACTTAGCTTTTTGAGACACTGATTTCTTCCGCTGTGACGGAGCATACTTCTGAGTTGTAGATGTTAACTCTTTTGCCTCAACTATGGGAGAAGATTGGAGGTCATGTGAGGCATCATTCTTAGTCTCTGCAGATGTTATGTCATTTCCAGTTATATTAGAAACAGTTGCTGCACCTGCAGCTGCTTTTTTGTTAGCCTTTTTTTGTCTCTCCTGCATAATCATTTCACAGCCAAAATATTCTTCATTTAGACAGGTCAAAAAACAGATCAAACTTAGAAAATTTAAGAAGTGATTTACCAAAAGAATATAATAAACAAATAAACATACTTTCTCTTTGCGCTCTGCCTCTTTTTGAGCTCTTGCCAAAGCCTTTGCATTTGCTCTCTCTGCAAGTCTTCGTTTACGTTCTTCAGCCTCTTTGGCCTTTCTCATCTCCTCTAGTCTGCGCACTTCTTTCATTTTAGCAGCTTCTTCCTCCTTTTTTGCCAAATCTTCTTCCTCTTTTTTGATAGGCTCAGGAGTAATTTCAAAAGATTCAATTTTAGGAATCGAGTCTAATGACCCTTTCTTAGACTTTTTCGACTTCACATCAGAATTTTTGAGTGTCATGACAACTTCCTTGGGTAGTGGCTGCTGCTCTTTTGGTTTTGGTTCTACCACAATAGATTGCTGCAATGTGGTGTTTGACTTATCCTCTTTCTCAGGTTTTGTACCAGGAGGAGGCTTCCCCCGAGGCAGTACAGAAGAATCAAGCTCATCACCATAATTAGTTGGTAAAGGAGGTTCCTCATCTGGACCAAGTGACCGTCCATCAAGAGTTTCCAAGCGCCTCAGTGTACTCCTTTCATTATCCTTCATATATTCTCTACGAAATTCTGGATTCTTAACCCACATCTCAATTATCCGATTAACCTGAGAGATTTTCAGCAAGAGATTAGAACATTTGCCAATTCAAAGTCATGTGCATATAACCAAAGTAATGATGGAAATGCATTCTATGTGTTATCCAAACATACCTGATTGCTACAGAGTTTATCCAATGCATCCCTTTCTCCTGCAATGGCATGCTGTTTGGCTTCCTGGATATCACTTCTATTCTGGTAGAACTCATTATTCTGTCATGAATATGAAGTGCAAAGATTTAATTAAATTCCAAATAATACGGTTCATAGGATTGTTGCTTGCAATTAATCTCATTGAACAGAATATGAAACTTTCAGTGAGAAAACTCATTAAATAGAAAGGATCTATCAATTACAGTATACTGGATTTCATCTACGTGTTTGCACCATCAGCTCATTAACATCAGTAATGTAACTCCCATGGACTCATCATCACTGGAAAAATATACTCATGCAGAATTAGGCTTGTTTATGCTACCATAAAGTTCATGAAATAGTCAAGGCTCTGCAATGGCAAATGAGGGTTTTTCTACAGTCATAGTTTAGGCCATGTATAAACTTATGCCTAGATTTAAAAGGGTTTAAAATATTATTTCACACATAAGCACATACCAGTCGAAGTGCATCTTAACACTATACAATAACAAAAGCAACAAAACCCCCCCCTTTCCAATGAAGGCATTACTTCAGGGACATCGTGAATTTTGAAATAGTGCTTCATGATTAAACCCATTTAAATGACCCTTTGGATGAATAATTCCAGTTAGTATAAGTTTTAAATGCCTACAGAAAAAAGAAAAGGTTTTCGGGTTCTAATGCCAATTGACATGAATTTTGAATTTCCATGACCAAGTGGAGTACAAGATGACATTAATGATTTCAATAGATACATCTTTGTTTCATTGCAAAAATTCTGAACATATTTTATGCATGACCAAATGGAGGTAGGTGGACTTGCAACATTAAACGTTTGTTTGATTCAGCTAATATTTCTTTGTAGTACCATCAAAAATTCAGGACAAAAGAAAGGAAAATGAAACTTGGATGAAATCAAGAAAGGATCGAGAGGTTTCAATAAGTCAGTAGAGACAATTGATTTTGGACAAAGAAACCTTTTCTTGGTGAGCTGAATAAAGAAATCTTTTGTTCTCATAAAACTTTTTAACTCCTACCAAATTATTCCAAGAGGCCTTTAATGAAAAAGATGCAATGGGAGTATTAAGTGAACAAGTAGTCAATAATTTAAAGAGTTTCCCAGAGAATTTAAAGATATCATCAATTACATAAACGAAATGTCAATCTCTCTCAGTCAAAACCCCATTGGCATCTCCATTATAACAAAAATCATGCACATCACAAATATATTTTAAAAGAAACAACTTGGTAAATGTGTTCTAAACACAGACCAAAGAAACTAATCAATCCAAATAAAGAGCAAATGAATTTCACATACAGACACACAATTTGGACAGTCATAGTTATTGGTTCCCACACATTGGCCTTTGGCAACACCATCATTGCAATCAGCAATATTGATGACTATAGCAAGAATTTATCAAATACCAATAATTTAGAAATATGATATGCCTATTAAGACTAAAGAAGTGTTGACAGTTATGGCATCAGAAGTTACAATATCACTGAATAAGGCAACAAATTTAAAAGAATAAATAAATTTTCAACTAGATGTATCAGCATGTGAATCAAGAAAAAGGTTCCCCAAAGAAATGTGAATCAAGAAAAAGGTTCCCCAAAGAAACATGAAAGTATTTCGCAATGCACTGGCATAAGATGACACCAAATTTTTTCCTAACAAATAATGTTGTCAACAAAATAGTATCAATGAACAAACTCACGTCAAGAAAGTTCTTCCATGGATGTTACTAAGACGAAGAAATACAATAAACATTGCAGGAAGAGCTTAAGCCATCTTTTAACAGACTCAGAGAAGGAATAGATTAAGATATTGTTTATAACGATTTTTATGCAAAGGAACCTAAGCAACATTTATCTCCTTCCACCTTTAGATACAATAGGGCTAGCTTTTAATTGAAATCAAATTGATAAGATCATACCCAATGGTCATTTCATTTAGACCACATATTTATTTCTTAAACTATCTTAAACAATGAAAAAGGTTCTTGTTATTATTATCACACTAGAATATTGTGATGTATTTACCTATGATTTGAATTTCCTCACAGCCCAACCACAGCTATGCAATCAGTTTTTTCAGAGCTAGTCTTGGGACATTAATGACTGAGATTATTCAATCACTTTTTTAGTTATAAGAGTTTTATTGGCCTTAGATGTTAGGATAAGTTCTAGAGGGCGTATGTGGCTTTCTCTTACAATTGTCCAGCTCAGCCCCTTCAGTCCTTGAAAATTCCCAATGAAATCAATTTGATAACATTATAGTTTATACCAAATGGCCATTTCATTTTCAACCACATATTTGTTCTGAAGTTATCACATTAATACATTGGGATGTATTACCTACAATTTCACTACAGCTCCACCACAAGTATGCAGTCTGCCTGAGATGTTAGGACAGAATCGAGATGGCATATGTGGATTTCTCCTACAATTATCCAGCTCCACCAATTCATCCCTTGGCAATTTCCAATGAGCTTTCTCAGATCCTGCTTGGGACCTTTCACAGTGATGGAAAATGATGTTGTCCATTCTTGTAATCCGAGCCTTGTTACAGATATGTGGAAGTGTTGGTCTCCTTTCATGGCCTCCTGCCTGATCATCATCAGTTTCGTGTTTCTTGGAGAAGCCTTTCTCTTGCAGGGTTATTTATGCTTCTAATATGCTTCACAGCTTGCCATTTAACCATGTTAGGTTTATTGTACCTTCCAAGTCCTGCTGATCTATTTTGGTTAATTGTGGGCATTACTATAACTTTTTTTTCTCTTCAGCTTACATTGAGACCAGCAACTTGACAACAATTATTATATTTATAATTGTGATTTTAAAGAGTGAGTTTTTGCTAAAGAATTTGATTTTGAATTTATCCGCATTGCTGTCTTATATTTTAATTTTTAATTCCTTCCACATTTTCTGCCATTGATTCTGAGGGTTTTGTGATTTTATTTTGGCTACTTTGAACACTTATAATATTGATAAAAGAAAATGATTCACTATTAACGGGAACTAAATCCTACTGTATCATATAATCATATTTTTATCTCCAGAGGATCCTGGACAGCACATGAAAGCATTGACCTATCAGCGAACAGCAAGATGCTGCTTCTAGTTGACATTTACTGGAGATGACAAATTCAGAAACCTCCACATGACTGATTTTAGCATCATCCTAGTCTTTTATTATTTTTTGCCATGTGTGGTGTTAATTTGACAGTGCTTGTTAATCTAGCCTCTCTCCAAACCAGTAACTTATAGACTAGGAAGCAATTATAAAGTCACAGATATGCATAGGTTTCTTTAGTGACATTGATTACACATAGAAGAGCTATGAGACTCTAATTCAGGGATATTTAGCCCACAATTTATAAACTTATATCTTTCATTGTTTGAAAATGTAACTGATGCAGGCTTCTTTTGCTTCGTGACCATGGTACAAGGTGGTTGTAGCCAGTCAAAGGATGACTATTCTTGTGAGCACATTGGAGCTTTTCTTGTGTCATAATAATACACTGATGTCATGATATTGAAGCTGCTTAATCATTTTGTAATCTATTAAGGGGCAGTTCCTTTTCTAGAGTTGTGACCTTGCCAAGTTCAATTTCAACTTATAATTTTAGGTAATTTTAGCATTGTTTTCTATTAGAGAAATCCCATTTCAGACTGAACTCTGTTTGCTTCTACACACTCATATTTTTGCATCTCTCTGAAATATTTTTGGAGTTAAAAATATCTTTCTTAGCCAGCAATTGGTCCTCCAATAAATGGTATTGCAATATGGCCATTTTAATCACAGAGACAGATCAATTTCTGCAGTTTGGGAATTATTTTTGCCATTTGTTAACCCTCTCTTTGTCCCACACTAGTCTATATGTTACCTACAGATACACACCAGTCCACTTAGAGTAATTCAGTCAATTTGTAGTCAATAATGACCAATCTGGACATGTGAGACAGTGTTTGCTTCAACATGGTGATCCAAACGTCAGCAACTAAGTCAAAATACATTTGCATATTTGCTTCAAAATATGGTTGTTTTTTTGTGTTTCTGAGAGCAGGAATCCTACAATGAACTCAATTCTAAATTGTAATAACTATTTATGCAATCCAGATATGCAAGAAACCAACATAATGATTCCCCAAATTGCGTTTCAGACTTTCAGACATAAAACCAGGGAAAACAATTAGTAAGCATATTCATGAAACAATGTTGTGGTCACTAAATTCTCCACTACAGTGTATGAAATTCCCATCTTGTCTATGGAGAAAATTTGAAGAATTGTACCAGGAAAAAATTGAACAAACTGAGGTTTTTGCATGGCAATACAAAGAAACAAAGAGAAATGTTGATTCTATTTCCATTTCAGAACGTTAAACCTGAAATATTTGCACTCTAGATTCAAAGTAGCTATATATTAAGCCTTTGAAGATGTCACTTATGTGATCCCCTGCTCCTTAGACATACTCAAGTCTGGAGTACTTAGCAACCCAGCATGTAGGACAGTATTCATTTGGTTACTCACTATTTCCAGCTTCCAAACTAAAATTATTTTTTATCAAATGTCAAACTCAGACAGCAATAAGACTCGGCTTTACCTTTGTTTTGTTGTGGAACTCTCTGGACGATGTAAACATCAACTCATAGTTTTGAGTTGGCATTTGCAGGTGGCATCAGACACTTCTTATCTCATATGTTATAGCATGCATCATCCTAATTATGAATTCTGAACAGGACTTCGGCACTATTTTTTCGAATATGTACCTTTGACTTCAAGATTTGCATCGACCATCAATAAGATTTCTGTAAACTGTCTCATGGCTCTTGGAAATTTCCAGTCCCAAATTGTTTTAATGCATTTCTCAAGTTATTTGGGATTCTGTATTTCCCAAAGGTCCACAGGGACTCATCCCTCTTGAAAACGCAAATTTTCAGAAACCGGGATATTTCAGGGATGCGAGGATGATGATGAAATGTCCCCTCCATTGCCCACCACTGCCACCAACAGAGTGGGGACATTTCAGGAACGCCCTGCAAAAGCAGAGAATGTCTCAAGCACATCCCTTCCTGCTTAGGATGTTAGAGGGACGCCCCAATGTTCCCAGGCCAGTCTGGGAGCTTGTAGAAGTCCCTCAACCTTCTTGGGGGCACCAGGAAATCCCCGGACCTGTGCAGCAATGAAGTTCAATTTAAAAAAAAAAGAGTTTCTCCATATCATGATAATGGTTTAGTGCTTGGAACAGACAGGCAATGTGATGGCATGGACAAATGGTTGACCTTGGAAGAAAGAAAGAATATTTACACAGAATTAGAGGCAAAAGAGACTATAAAAAATAGCTGTTAATGTTTTTGTTTACTCAGATGCACACCCTCTTATCTTAACGTCGGGAAGTTGGCAATCAATTTTTTCTTAATTCATAAGTCACCGACATGTCAGGTTTGGTAAAGAGTGGAGGATGTGGTGAGGATGAGTTGATCATGAATGTTATCAAGTTTTCATAAATGTCCGCGAGTTTCTTCTGACTGCAGTAAGTTGTTTCTAAAAACACTAACAGAGAAGAAAATAAATAAGAAGATTCGAGAATGACAATATTCCTGTATTCAACTGCACTGCCCTGATCACCAACACTATTAAAACAGCTGTTACTGTTTTAGTTTACTCTGGTGCACACTCTCTTATCTTAACTTTGGGAAGTTGGCAATCAAATGTTTCTTTATTTATAAGAGACTGAAACCTCAGGCTTCATAAAAAGTGGAGGATGTGGTGAGGATGGGTTGGCGGTGGATGTTATCAAGTTTTCATAAATGTCTGTGAGCACCTTCTGATTGCTGTAAGTTGTTTCTAAAAACAGAGAAGAAAATTAATAAGAAGATTCAAGAATGACAATATTCCTGTATTCAACTGCACTGCACTGATCACTTAAAATGGTAAGATGCCCCAGCTTCACCATCAATTTTCTGAGGAATGAAGATTTGGTCAGAAATAATGAGGATTTGATGTTAAAGAAAACACAGTTAAAAGATTATGAAAAATGGCATGTCCCATTAGATTCTGTATGGTTTTGAACTTTCAAGGACTTAATTTGGGAGCACGCAGATGAGGGATGCTGCCACTTGACCCTGTTGGGACCTCTGCCCCCAGATCCCTGCAATGGGTGCTACCCCTCAACCCCCACTCTGGTTTTGAAAAACAAAAAATAAAATACAAAACCATATGCTAGGATCCCTAACCATTTTAATAATTAGACAAGATATATAGAAAAGGTAAGATAGTTGTATCAAATCCAATTAACTTTATATAGGTTTCATCATCTTGACAAGAGCTTTAAAGAATCTTGACCATAAGATTCCAAAGATTCTAGAAGATTTAATATTTTGAGAATTTATATAGCAAGCAATGTTGATTTTTAGTCCACCTGGCTTCATAAAAGAGTCAATACTCCAGACAGGGCTTTTAAAGTCTCTTTCATACGATAGAAATTGCCAAGTGATACCATGCACAAAACTTGTATCTATGACCAAAATATGGGAACATATAAATAAGACATTAGTTCTTAACAATTGTCCACTTGATTTGCTTATTGCAACAAAACACTAACATAAATAAGGCCTCATGCAATTAAATTTCTGCCATAGAAAATCAACTAGATGGATAAGAAAAGCATTATTACCCTCTCATATTCCTGTTTCTTTAAAACCCTTAAATTTTCATAGGCATCTTGTCGAACACCATCTGCAGCACTCCACTGAGCTTGCAACTGTCTCAAATCATCGTTCAATGCTTCAAAATCTTTCTGAATGGCCAGGGTATTCTTTTCTGCTTGAAAGCCCTGCCTTCTCAGGGATTCCAATTCCTGACCCAGAAGCTGCAAGAATAGTGAATCTCAATCACTTAGAAGGTCAAATTTTGAAAGCCTCAAGAGTTAATCTTTAATACTAAGAATAACAAATACCTGACTGCTATGATGAATTGCATCTATATTCATAAATGCCTCTTCAAGTTCAGAACGAGACCCTGAATTTGCAAATATTTCATCCCGAGAAATCTTCAACTGTTTGATATCACGCAACAATTGCTTTTCTTCCCGTAAAGGCATACTCTCATGCTCAATTCGATATTGCATTTGGTAAATCTGTTGCCAAGAATTAACGAGTTAGTTACTACATATAATAAATCAACAAAGCATGTGATTTTATGTAATTCCAATTATATCCAGACAAAAATTCAATCTCAATCTTTTAAGCCTCTTTCACATGTGAACTTGCCTTGTCATCGTACTCCTCTGCTGAGCTTGCATTCCTCAATTTATTCAAGGTTAACTGCAGAGGTTCCATAGCCTGTCGTTTAGACCTGATTGCTTCACGGATTGTCCTCTCTTCCTGCCTTGCAGCTTTCAACTTGTCTAACATTTGTTCTCGGCTAGCCTGCAGTCAGAAAAGAAATCATATATCTTACAACAGACAACAAAGGATTACATAATTCAAAATGACTGTAAAATTGATGAACAGAGAAATGCTCAAGGAAATAACCCCAGCTTGATTAATGGAATTGCATAGATCTCACATACCCGTTTCATTTGTATGGCTGCTTTAATGAAATCCCTGCTTTCTGTTTTCTCATTCAACTGCAACTGAGCAAGTCGAATTTGCACCTTGATTTTATTGTCAACATGCCTGGGTATTTTAGCCAGGCAATAGAAAGTCTTCTTAGGAACTTCTGCTTCACGTTTTTGCACATTCCCGGAAATTGAAGTTACATTTGATGGATCTGGACCAACTGCTGATACCCAATCGGCAATATCTGCTTTGTCCTCTTGAATCTCAGACTGCTCTGTACCATTGCAAATTCCACATGTTTCAAGCAATGTGTCGGAAACACCACCAGGGTTACTCTCATTGCAGCTACCAGATTCTGCATCACAAATCTCATCTTTTGGATGATGTAACTCCTCATTATTTTCCCCATGTATGTCTTCACTGATAAGATTAGTGCTCCCATTAACTAAAAATTCTGATTCAATCACCTTGTCATCACTTGCATCCATATGAGATTCAACAACATTGCTCCCATTTGGCCAAAGCTGCAGGTAAGATGTATTCTCCTCACAGACAACATGTGATTCAAGCTCAATTGATTTATCTACAGCAGACTGCAATACTGGAAAGTCATCCAAATTTATCACAAATGGATGCTCAAAATCCTGTGCCTCATTTATGACATGACTGGATGTGTCATGTCTGTTTTCCTGTATCATGCCATCTGATTCAAACTCATCATTCATGATGTGCGATTCAGACTTGATCTCTTCACTGATCAGATTCTGTGTTTCTAATGCAACTAGCTCACAGTTCAGGTCAACCACAGGCAATGGCTCTGACTCGAGTTCTTCAGTTAAAACCCCCTGTGATTCAAGCTCCTGAACCTGATCAATCTGAAATTCAGACTTTTTTTCTTGTTTTTCTTCATCTTCAAAGTCCTGCTCAGGCATTTCTTCAACCTGCACATTCAAATCAGGCTCTCCAACCTCACGATCCCCATCAACCCTAACTTCAAAAGTATGCTCTGTTTCTTCATTCTTTGAGTTTTCTGTTTCGACATCAATCTTATCATTTTCCAAACATTGCAATTCAGGCTCTTCCTCGTGCTCATTTACCAGATCATGGACTTCATGATTGGGACAATCCTCAACCAAAGATTCTGAATCAAGAATATCTTCCCCTTTTTCCATCAAATGGGATTCAACCTCGTTGTTCTCACTTATCAAACACTGTAGATCACGCACTCCATCTACAGTTCCAAGCATGTGCGAATCAGGGTCTTCTGGCACCATTTCAGGCGGCTGATCACTAGATTTAGCTTGAACGCTAACAAACTCCGGTTCGTGTTCTCTACAGTTACTTACCGACAAATTGTCGTCATTATCGACTCCCTCTGCACAAATTTCACTACCAGCACCATTACAAACTGACTCCAAACTTTCACTCAGATCACCATTACAAACGGTCTTATCTTCATTCGTCTCCGAATTGTCACCCTCATCACCGTTACAAGCAGTCTCATCTTCAATCGACTTCGAATTTTCAATCTCAGGACCATTACAAACTGTCTCATCTTTAATGAATGTCCAACTTTCAATCCCATCTCCATCACTACCCTCGAATTCGTCACTCGGATTCAAATTTTCAATCTGATCACCACTACAAACCTTGTCATCCTCCATCTTCAAACTTTCACTGGCATCACCATTACAAATTACCTTATCTTCATTTAACTTCGAATTTTCACTCTCTTCATTCACCTTCAAATTCTCACTCCCGTCGCCTGTAAAATCCTCTGTATCTTCATCCAGTTTCAAGTTTTCCCTGTCGATGCCATTACACATCTTTTCCTCTTCTTCCAGCTTCGAATTTTCATCGATCAAAATTGCCTTGGGATTCGCTTGCACCTCAACTTCCTCATACTCGACCCTAAGACCTCCGACGGCTCCATTGCAATCTTGCAACTCAGCCGTCATTCTAACCAGATCCAACTCAATCACCTCAAATCTCAAATCTCCCAAACCCTGATCCCACAAAAAAATCTCCGATCGCCCAAATTACAGCTAAATGCAGCAAAAGAAGGCAAGCGAATTCAAGATCTCTACACTGAAAAAAATTCTTACCTCTATTTTTCCACCGTCTCACCAAAAATCTCAGCAATGCCGAATAAAACCGAATGAGGTCCCAATCTGGAGCAAACTAACCAAATCTGAACTAACCACCGCGATTCGACCGCCAATTTTCGCTATACCAGACGGATAAAATGCAATTCTCTGGCGCTGGGATTGATGTAAGACCAAAAAACAGAAAACTGTAAGGGTTTGTTACAGATTTAACAACCAAAACCCGGATCAAAACCCTTGTTCAAACACTCCGAGATCGCACAGATCCCTGATGTAAATAGTCTGTTTTTTCATTTATGAATTCTTAATATTATTTTTATTACCGACAATATGCCTATTTTTATCATTTTTGCCCTTTTTCGGGATTATGACTTAAATTAATATAAGTAGTTCTGATTGGAGCTTTGAAACTTCTCAGGAGTTAATCACGGTTAAATTTTATCCGGTGGGCCCAAGTTTTTAACAGCTCAGTTGGTAGAGGGCACTTCTAGCGTTTCACGTTTCTTCCCGTCCCGGGAAAGGGCAGGGCAAACGCCAACGTTCATAAATGCTATTTTTAGCCAAAATAGGCATTCCCTAAGGTTATATGGGTAAGCTTTGCATGATATTAACACGAGGAGAATAATCGTAAGAGCAGTTCTATTTTGGCTCTTAGGTCGTGGCCAAGCCCACATTTCAATTCGAGTGTGCATGACTTTCCTTGTAGATAAGGAAGTTGGTCGCTTCACTCTTTGTGGGTTGTACTCTCAATATATGATTAAAGTTTGCTAAGCTTGTATATGTAATAGTGAAAATTGTATAATTATGTTTTTATGTTTTGGATTTGGTTTAATTAGAATCGTCAATATAATAATTGGTTTATAAATAGTATAATTGACGTGAAATTATTTTATGATATTTTTTATCTTGATTTTTTTGTTATTGATTTTTATATTTGTATTTTTCAATTTGTAGATTTATCATTCATTGTTTGAGTCATTTATATGGTTGTAAATCTAAATCTTATATTTTTCACTTAAATTTCATAAAATATGTTCATGCTTCCCTCTCTTATTAGCATGTTTGTGTTGATTTGTGTGTTATGTTGTTGTATCAAAAAGTCTACTTTGCTTGCTCGGATAAAATCATGTTTGAAAGTGTCTGTGTGCCATGTTGTTGTATCAGAAAATCTACTTTGCTCGCTCATATAAAATCATGTTTGAAAGTGAAAATATATAGATCTAAAATATTAAATAAAAATCAACTTTGTATGTGCATGCTTGTAATATTATCTTAGGTGTGTTGCATGTTTGCTTGTCATCTATGATCATTTCACTTAGAGTTGTAAAGTTAGTCTACTAGAGCTCTAACTAAATAGAGCATGACTCTTACAATTCAAGAGATTCCCCAAAAGTGTTTGTACACAAGACTAGCCCTTACACCAATTCAAACATGAAAAACAAGTCAAATGAATTGCATCAATTCTTATTTGATCATTTCAAATTTGTGAGTACAATTCAAATTCACATAGAAAATCAAATGTATACTCATAAAGATTATTCCTACACTCGTGGAGATCAAGTCTTTACTTGCATAGGGGAACTTTAAGGAACAATAATATTTTTTGAAGAATTATATATCTTTATTAGAATCAACCCTAAAAATATGAAACATTGATGAATTGGTTCTTCACATCATTTTCTCATCATCAATTAACAAACTACCATATTCAATTTATTTAATTTGCATAATTATTTCAATCATTTTAACTATGGATCACAATTCCTAACACGTCATTTTCTTGTCATTAATTAACAAACTAACATATTCAATTTATTTAATTTTCATAACTATTTCGATCGTTTTAATTATGAATCACAACTCCTTTACCTAAATCAATGTATATTGTAATTAAATACATTTATTTAATTAACCTAAATAATTAATGTAAGTTTGACCTTTTAAAAATATTAAATAATTTATTTAATATTGAGGCATTTAATTAGAGTTTGGTAGTTCCTCCATCAAAGTATTCTTGTAGGATTTACTCTCAATTCTAGATTAAAGCTTCAAATGTGTGTATATTTGTTAATTATTAATATAAATATTTTAAATACATTCATATAAAAAATATGTAGAAATATCAATTTCAACCTATTTTTTACTTAAGAGTTATTTTACTTTACTTTATAATTATTTTATTTACTACATACATACACTACACAAATTTTAATTATGTGGAAGGTGTTCCCTATATGAAATGGACAACTTGCTTTTTGAAAACAATGGTTGAGATTTGAGGAGAATGATGCAAGACGATGAAATTAATCTCAACCATCATTCTCTATTTTTATTTTTAAAATGATTTAACAATTTAAAAGTAGGATTCTTATTACGTCAAGAGGCGTATTACAACGGCATCCACCAAAAAGCAATGTGTAAGGAAAAACTCTTCAACTAGAAATTGGCATTCAAATGACATGCAAATCCATATCCACTCTTAAATCTTATCTTCTTATCTTTTGAAAAAGAAATGGAGTCATTATTGTTAAGAGATTTAAATCAAAAACTTTCCTATGTAAATGATTTTATAATTTTTTTAAATACATTTTTAAGTATCATTTTAAAAAATGAAATGATTTACAAGCAAAAAGAGGAAAAAATAAAATAGAAAGATTGTTTGTATATCTAAATTTAAAATGAATATGAAATTTTTACGTTGATAGGTGTTTACAATGAAAGTTGATTCTTGGAGAATCTGTGTACATTAAAAAAGTTACTTTTTTATGTGCCTATTATTAAAAGTTGCATTTTTTGTGTCTATTAATAAAAGTTGTCTTTTTATGTGTGTAATAGAAATTTGTAGATATAGTGTCATTGTGCAATTGATTTATTTATTTTTTAGAAATTTTCTTAAGAATGTTATTTGTATTCTAATGTTTTTTTTGTTTTTTAGAAATTTTATTAAGAATGTTATTTGTATTATGATGTAACAAATGCATAATCTTTGTTTTCCTTACTCATTTTTTAGTAGTTGCCTAATATTAACTGTGCAGACTCATGTTTAATTTTAGTTTTTATGGTGTCATAAATAAGAGTTTTTGTACAACTTTTTGATATCGAGTTATTGTTAATTTTTTTTGTGTGCAGATTTCTTTATGAATCGTGTGTTTGTGAGAGAGTGGCATTTGGCTCTCTGGAGGTAATAGCAAAAATGCATATTAGTCCAAATATTTATTTTTTCTATGTAGGTTTTTTAGATCATTTCAAAATATTTAATTTTTTCTATGCAGATTTGTTTAGGAATCA
Organism: Sequoiadendron giganteum; assembly: GCA_007115665.2. Taxonomy (NCBI): domain Eukaryota; kingdom Viridiplantae; phylum Streptophyta; class Pinopsida; order Cupressales; family Cupressaceae; genus Sequoiadendron; species Sequoiadendron giganteum. The sequence goes on from CM021105.1 coordinate 559,040,928, forward strand.
TTTCAGTTTGTGGGAACGTAGACTTTGTTGCAACATTTGGCTCTCTGCAAGTAAAGTGAAAATCTATTTATGAATAATTCTAGAATGCTTTGCTAAATTGCTAGCAAAGAAAGTTGTATTTTTAACAACACCAGTGACAATGGCGCTGATGAAAATATTTTCATTTATCACCTTCCATGTATAAGATTTGCTAATTATTTTTATAAATTTTATGTAGATTATCTAAATGAAGTAAATAAATTAATGGTAGAGAAGAAATGCATTTTTTGTTGTAAAATTTGTATCTATTTTAAAAGAGGATTTCAATTTATATTAATGAATGAGAGTTTCTTAAATATCTTTAACTTTATGGAATGATGAATTAAAAGAGGATTTCAATTTATACTAATGAATGAGAGTTTCTTAAATGTATTTAACTTTATGAAATGATGAATTAAAAGGGGCTTTCAATTCAATTTTGATTAAATTCCAGTGAGCTCAATTGAAGCTCTAATCTGACTGAACTTTAACAAAATTATTGTTTGAGTAGAGTGCATTGAAACCCACATATATAATTACATGACTTTGTGATGTCTGAGAATTTACATAACTTTGTGAAGTCTGAGAATTCTAAGCAGCAACAAAGAATAAAAGTTAAATAAAATTCTATTGATCTAAAAATATATATTTTATATTGAGGGCTACTTCACACTAGGTAATTGTACAGGTAAGGAAAAGTGGCTTCAGTTTTGTTCTCTAATTTATGTGTAAAGTCACTTCAACATCATTTTTGTGTCTATTAGTCTAATAAAATATCAATTATAATTTAGTTTACAGGTGTTTGTGGTTTACAATGAGCCCTATTAAATTTTAATTAATTAAATTTTGTTCAATATCCTAACTTTTTACCATTAAAAAATGTCAAAGTATCTCTCAGTCTAAAAGATATCTCAAATAAATCCTCCAAACAAGTAGATTATTGACTTTCAAAAACGCAAATATATATGCAAAGAAATGGCCTACGTTACAGCCTACAACACAGTATTTGTACTTGGTAACTTTCGTTAAAAAAAAAAGGGCTAAAGAAAACATTTATGCATTTATCTGGTCAATTCAGGGAATTTTAATAAGTCTCACTATGAACTTGAATAGAATGAATAGACAAAGGTATAGATTATACTTAGTTTGTTTTTATTAAACCATTACACTTGAAAGTGTTGAAAGGAAACTCTCATCTTTGTTTGAAATTTACAGGCAATATTTTATAACCTCCAAATCAATGGAAGATGACCTTTTGATTCAATTAACTAGATTAACTTGCAGTAATGTTCTTATCCATTTTTTTATAGAGCATTTTTATTGCATCTACTATTTTTCAAACCATACCCAATGTATCCACCACTTCTGGTTAAAAATATGTAAGTTTTTTTCTTATCATCATTGAAGATTTTTCAATGTTCTTATAATTTTTGTTCCAAATAAATTTACACTAAAAAATTAAAGTAAAATAAAATTTATAAGCAAAATTTCTAGATTTTTTTTAAGTATATTGATTTAAGTAATCTTTTTCAATAAAAAATAATAATTGTTTATAAATTTAAAGTATTTAACAAATATGTTAAAAAAGATAATGTATAAAATTAAAGTAAAATAAAATTTATAAGCAAAACTTTTTTATATATAAACTTATAATAGACACCATTAAAAGATATGGACAAAAATAGTAATTATTTTTAAATATATAAAGTATAAAACAAATATGTTGAAAAAGATAAAGTATAAAAAATGTATGTCTCATGTGAGCTCTTTAAAAAGCCTACGAATTAAACCGTCATTCATATAGATAGATATGAAAAAATAAAGAAAAGAAAGAAAATTGCAAGCAAAAAAGTAGAAGAAGAAAGGCTAAAGAATCCACTTAGTTAAATTCAGCTACATTAATGATATTATATTATGATGAATCTAAATAATCCATTACAACAAACACACAACAATAAAATTGCTAAAATTAATTCCAACAACTTGATGTATCTCGGTGTTACCTATATAGATTATGTAATAAGATAGATAAGCTAGTATTTAATTCATTTGTATAGATAATCACTATAATTTAATTAATTGTTTAAAAACTAAATAATATATTTTTAAGTCGAGAGGGTTCTTACACTCACATCAATGAGTCTGTGTACATTTTTATTCTCCCCATTTAAATTGACGTCTACTAACTCATCGTAAAGTAAATTTATCAATAGATTTATGATTTTAAATCAGATTTTAAAGCAGTTTACATATTGCAAAAAATTCCTTGTTTGAAATGGCATGTAGTTGGTGATAAAAATATAATTTAATATACAATAAAAATATTAAAAAAACATTAAAAAACGCAGTCATTATTGTTAACTTCCTAAAATGAATTTAAAAAATAGTTTTCTTTTTTAAGTCGAGAGACTTCTTACACTCACATCAACGGATTTGTGTATATTTTTATTCTCTCCATTTGAATTGGCATCTACTAACCCATCACAAAGTAAATTTATCAATAGATTCATGCTTTTAAATAAGATTTTAAAGCAGTTTATATACTGCAGAAATTTCCTTGTTTGAAATGACATGCAACTGGCAATAAAGATATAATTTAATATACAATAAAAATATAATTTAATATACAGTAAAAATATTTAAAAAATGCATAAAAATGCAGTCATTATTGTTAACTTCCTAAAGTGAATTTAAAAAAAAGTTTTCTTTTTATGAAAGCTGTGAGATTTTGCATTTATATGGATCCACGATCTGTATTTGTTGCCAGCGTTTCTATTTCTTTGCATGTGAACGGTTCTATTTATCTGAATGCTTGTGATTCTATTTATTCAATTACCTTTGATATGACTGGCGAGCAAGGAGTTGTTCTTTGGTGTACTTTTGTGGGCTTCTTGTTGCTTCTACTCACAACACCATACAAACAAAGAGTGTGTGATAGATGAAGAGCTTAACAGGAAAGTGGAAGCTTTTATTCTCCAATTTAATCGCCAATGCTCTATACTATGGAGCAAGATAGAAAGGTATGTTTTTGCTAATGTACTATGCATTCTCACTTGAATCGTTGTTTATGTGCATGTCTATGCAAAAGATTGTTTTGGTATGCCTTTGAGTTGTTTGGTAGGAGCTCTATCGCAAAATCAGATTGGCTAATGGAAATGTTATGTGTAGGAAATGGATGCATTAGCAAACGTTTAGAAACTTCCAAGAAAATGTAATTTGAAGTTGTAAAGCCAAATTCCACAACCTTTACTAACATTCCCTCAAATGGATGATCTAATTTAATAGAACATGGGCATCCCTCCTTAGTAGACAGGTATGTAGATTATGGAAGCAAAGGTTTAGAAACTTCCAAGAAAATGTAATTCAAAGTTGTAAAGCCAAATTCCACAACCTTTACTACCATTCCCTCAAATGGATGATCTAATTTAATAGAACATGGACATCCCTCCTTAGTAGACAGGTATGTAGATTATGGATGTTATGGATTTCTTGAAAATACCTTAGAAACTTTCAAGCAAATTATAATTTGTAGGTGCTAAACTTGATCCCAAAACCATGCTAGCATTCTCACTATGTATGTTTAAATAGGATCTTTGAACAAAGTATATAAAACTATAAAAACTTTCAATCAAGTATAGAGGAATCAAATATAATCTTTATGGATTGATGCAGCTATTTTTTATTATGCATTTAATGTGAAGAATGCTAATAAGTTTTTTTTTTGGGTTAGGGTTCATTTAGGGTTGGGTTAGAATTCAATTAGAGTTTTCTTAGTACAATAGGTGCCTTGATAATGATAACTCTCGGTGTATTTTATATATATTAATATTTAATATATGTATGCTAGTTTTAAAAACAAAGAAAAGAAAAGAAGTTGATAAGATTGAAATGAAAAATAGAATTATATTTAGCCAATAGGCTACATATAGTGTGAGATTTGAGCTTGAAACAAAGTCTCAAATCTATAAATCACTATTGAGTCATCGGAAAACAAGTTTCAACCATTGTTTAATTGTAGATCGACTAGAGTTTAATGGTAAAATCCTCCAAAATCTCACTTATCACATAAAATCAAAATAAATATGATTTAACAACTGGATGGGAACATTATATTTCCATTTGCAGTGTTTTTTGTCAATTTGATGGCAACTTTTTTTTTTACATTTGCATTGCTTTATGTTTTAAATCTGTATGCAAATATTTCATAATCAAATAATACTTAATTATTTAAAGAAAAGATCTAGATTTTTCTAAGTTTATTTCATTCCATTCTTTAGCACTTATTATTAATTATTTAATCCAACCACATGCAACTAGAATTTGCATGCATCCATATGCACAAGCACATACTCTCTAACATATTTACATACATATAGTTTTCTATCAATGTAATATTTAAACCTCTTTTAGGTTTAAGTGCTAGTTTATTAATATTTTGGTTTTAATAACTTTCTCTTTTTTAAATTTTTTTAAAATAATTTAACAATTTAAAAGTCAACTTTTTGTTTCAAAAATAAAGAAAAGAGAAAAAGATAAGAAGATTGAAACAAAAAATAGAATTATATTTTATTAATATTTCAATTCTAAATATATTAAAAAATAGTTGTACTTTTTTATTTAATTATTTATTAAGTTTATTATTTATTATTAATATTTTAAAATTATTATTTGTATTAATATTTGCATTTAGTTTTATTTTGATTTTGTATTTATTTTATACTATTTTAATTTTCAATTTAGACTGAAGTTTTAAATTTATTTTAATTTTTTATGTCTTCTTATAAAAGCTTGCTTGTATTCATCAAAACACCAAAAATCAACCCCTCCTTGCATTTGACCATGCAAACCTTATAAATTCATTTTCCAATAGTTACAAACATTTCCCAATTTTTTTTAATGTTTCCTTGATTTTATGCCACTCGCCCAAAAGTTGCATGGCCATTTTTAGCAACATTGACAATTTTGAGCAATTTTGGCAACTTTTAAACCCATGCCTCATGAATCACCAAAAATAGATTAAATAAATTGAAAATGGTCATAAATGACCTTATTAACCCTTTAAACCCATTAATCACCTAAAAAAACTAAAAAACTAAAATTAAAGAAAAAATGGAACTTCAGGTGCCCCTACACCTAACCCCAATAATAGGCTTGTTAAACAGGAATTCACTAATGAAGTTATTTATCACCCTAATTATGGGGTAGAGGTGAGTGATGTCCACCTCAGATCAAGGAAAATGTTGGTTGGGCCTTCATCTCCTCATATCATGGAATTGGTCGATGAGGAACCCCCAAAAAGGACCTTGGACAACCAATCTAAGGAGCCTTAGTCAAATTGGGTTAACCCAACCAATCCAAGTGTAGGGCCTCCATTCCTTGAAATATTATCAGCTCAAAGACATCAAACACAAGTTGAAACTAACCTATTAGGACAACTTAAGGATGTTTAAATCAAAATACCCATTATCTAGTCCATTAAGGAGGTTCATGTCCATACTAAAATAGTGAGATAACTATGCCTTAAAAAGTTGGGAAAGACGAAAAAAGACCCTGAAATTGTACATGTCTTAGGATAACTTGTAGACATTATATTGGGAAACATAACTATCCCCAACTATGTAGACCCTAGGAGCCCTATAGTGGAGGTTAATTTAAATGGAACTCTGATTAAGAACACCTTAATTGACTTGGGTGTAGCTATTAATGTAATGACCAAAGAGACCATGAAGTTGTTACAACTAATAGAACTCATACCTACACCTATTGTTCTACAGTTGGAAGATAGGTCAATAGTTAAACCTAAGGGTATCATTGAAGACTTGGTGATAACACTAGATTCATGGGAGTACCCCGCAAACTTTATGGTATTGTAGCCTAAATCTAATCTTGCAGGCTACCCCCTCATTTTAGGAAGACCTTGGTTAACAACAATAGATGCCTTCATATGTTGCAGGTTTAGGAATATGGTAATTTCTAATGGAAATGTGACTAATAAATTGGTCTTTTATCCACCAACCTAGCCACATGCAAACCTAGAACAAACCATTTTTCCTACCATCGATGAGGAATTATCAGTTCTCCTTGAAAACCTTGATGATTATTGAACACAATCCCTTGATAGAAAACCAAGATGAAGATGCCTTGATAGTAAACATCATGCAAAATAACTATGGTAGGGACCCACATCATCAAGGCTATCTAACATGTTTAGGCAATCCTCTACAAAATGTGATCGCTACCAGCTCATTCGATTCAATTAGCCAATTATTCCACAGTTTGTTACCACACCAATGGTGTTTCAAACATATCAAGACTTGACATCTCATCGGTTCAAACCACATCCAAGAATTTAGAAATAATGTTAGGGAAAACGTTGAATGCTAATAGTCAACTGACTGATATACATTAGACTTCACTGGTGAATGTGTTGCGAGCACACACAAAAAAAATTGCATGGAATTATCATGACATGAAGGGGATAGACCCAAAATTGTGCATACATAGGATTTACATCAATGAAGGATTTAAACCCATAAGGCAACCCAAAAAGAGAATGAACCCTACTTTCAAAGACATAGTTAAATTAGAATTGTAAAATGTTCTTGATGTGATCTTTATCTATCCTATCTCTAATAGTCAATGGGTGTTACCTCTAGTAATTTTCCTAAATAAAGGAGGAAAATTGAGAGTGTGTGTAGACTACTAAGAATTAAATGCTTCAATTAGGAAGGACCACTTCCCACTCCCCTTCATTGACCAAGTACTTGATTCATTAGCAGGAAAGAAGTAATTCTCCTTTTTGGATGGGTTTAATGGCTATAATCAATTTAATATAGCATTAGAGGACCAAGACAAGATAAATTTCATATGTACTTGGGGCACATATACTTATTTTTTCCTACCATTTGGGATATATGTAATGCACCAGCCACCTTCCAGAGACTTTGGACATAATTCCATGGAATTTTACATGTATAATTTCACAACTTATGGGAATAAACATGATGAAGAACTTGGAAATCTAGAAAAGGTACTAAAAAGGTGTGAAGAACATAACTTATCCTTGAGTCATGAAAAATTCTTCATGATGTTAACATAATTAATTATATTGGGATATTTTGTGTCAAATGAAGGAATTTGAGTGGACCCCAATAAAATTGAAGTGATATCAACACTCCCTATGCCTCAAAGACAAAAAGATGTTAGAAATTTCCTAGGACATGTTGGGTATTATAGGATATTCATCCAAGACTTTATCAAACTTGTAGCTCCATTTATTTATTTTACTATCCAAAGATGTAGAATTTGAGTGGACACCTGCTTTTCATCACTCCTTTGAAGCACTCAAGGAAACATTAATTAAAACTCTTGTCTTGAGAGGACCAAATTGGACCTTACCTTTCCATATCCATATAGATGCTTCTAATTTTTATATAGGAGATGTGCTTGGATAAAAGGAAGGCAACAAAGAGTATGCCATATATTCCATTAGCAAAAATCTACAAGGGAAAAAACTCAATTATACAGTGACAAAGAAGGAGATGTTGGCAGTATTTTATGCAATAAATAAATTCAAATATTATATTACTGGATATCCAATCTTCATACACACTGACCATACAATAATAAGGTATCTAATGAACAAACCAGTGGTTGGTGGAAATGTTGTCATGTGGTTACTATTACTTCAATAATTTGGAATTACCATTATTGATAAGCCAGGTAAATAAAATTTGGTGTATACTTTAGATGAAAATTACCTCTTGCAGCTAGAAGAACTGTAAATCACAACAATTGGATTGACCATCTCGCAACAAAAGGATTCTAGAAAAATTACAGCAAAGAGTCCAAAATGCTAAAAATGTGAGAGTTCCAAGAAATAGTGAAAGTGATCAATGGAAAGGTCAATGAGTCACTAGATTATCTAATAAGATGACAAGAGGAAGAATTCTATATTGATAAGGAAGCCAATGTGATAGTTTTCACAAAGCATGTCTCTATCAAATTGATAGGGTAGAGTTTTAATTCTACTTCACTTCTATCTTTTTTAATTATGGTTTAAATTGCAAAGACTAGTCCTCTCCCTATTCTGAAGGAAAGTGGAGATATGCATTTAATTTCTATTTTAGTCGTTATGTGAATAAAACAACTCTCAAGCTATATATTTGGATCGATGGTTGAGAAGCAGATCTAATTAGAGGATATAGTTGCTAGTTCTAGTTTTTGTTGTTAGTAGACAATACTTCATTATTAGTTTTCTATTATTTAGTTGCAATAGATATGAATTCATGAATGAGAAATTTTTAGAGATTATTTTCATATTGTAAGAGTTAAGTTTATATGTAATAAAGGTGTTTTAGTTTATTGTCAAGATTGGTTGATTCAGTAGTGTACATTTGATTTCCCCTGTGGGAACAACAACTCGAGCAAGGGCCACTCAAGGTACTATTCACCCACCTTGAATTATGTCATTAGATTAAACAATTATATTATTGTATTTATTTCAAGTACACTCTTAATTACATGCATGTGAATGATATCTTGTATCATGAACCAATTTTGTAATGTTTCCTTGAATTGTCCGCTGGAGTAGTTAAGTAGTTAGAAGTCAAAGTGAGTAGTGTTAATGAATTGTAGAATTTAGATTTAGTAATCAATAGTTACAACATTAAGCCAAAGGTACCCATAGCATAATAATTAGATTAATTCATTTCTCCTATTTTGCAAGTTAATACTTAATTTCCTTTTCTAACCTTTATTATTTTCCTATACATGTGTAAACCATCTATACTCACAGATATAGGTCGTGTAGATTCCATGAATGCACATATAATACCAGCATCATTAAAATCTTATAAAGTCTTGGTTGATAATTAAATGAATCTTTTGCAAGGGTTTAGTGAACTATTCAGATAGGAACCTCTCCTCTAAATTGTGTGTCTAACACCAAGTTGACTGAGCATTAGAAAGGCCTTACAAGAATGATGAGATGAATGTTGGTAAGACTTATGACATGAATAATAATAACAAGGAAAATAAAATTTATAATGAGGATGGCCTACAAGATATGCTCACTCTCATATATTTTTAACCTTGTAAGGGCCAAACCACTTTGTTACCTGATATTGCTTTCAACCATATTGATGCATCCATACATGCACGTGATAGTCCTCTCTATATTTTCAAACATATTAATGACAAGCCTACAACTAGGATACTCATTGACCCTGTGCGTGTAGAGAATATGATCATGGAGGAATTCTTGTTTGTATATAAACTTTATCAAGATTCTTATGAAAAATTGAAAGCATGGTTGAAAACTCATCATGGTTTTGCTTTCCTTATGATAGGTTGGATCACTCTTCCTCTTAAAGTTGAACTAAAAAAAATAGATGTATCATTCTCCATTATCCTAACATCAAACCAATTCCATGTGAAGCTAGGTTATTTGTGGCTACACTCCATGAATTTTATCCCATCGGTTATTCACAAGTGCATAAAGTTCCCATTTGAAAACAAGATATTTACCATACATCATAGTGGTTTTAATCCTTTGTCTTCCCATGGGAACTTTTAATTGGATTCATTTCAGCCTCAACCTATGGAAACTATAAAGCCTCTTGAGGATTTCTTTTTCATATCATACAAAAATTTTAAGGTAAAGAACATAATAGTGTAATGACCCGCCACACTAACCCCAAAGGACAACACAACATTTAACATTTATAGCACAATTTTTTATTTTTTTTAAAGAAGTAAAACTAACATAAGATGTGCATTAATACACAACACTTGAAAAGCAATTATACATATGCAATATCAACTACGTCCTTTGGAGTACACGTGACTGCATTACTTAACTTAAACCCATAGACTATAATGATGTCATCAATTCCCAAGATAACATTTCAAAACCATCAAATAAGGAAAAAGTACTAATGTACATACATCTATTACCTTATATCAATGATAACATCCATAAGTAAACACATGGTATAATCAAGAATATACATACATTACATTTATCAAAGAGTTTACATCGTTACAAGATTACAAATGCACAATAGTGCTTCCTAACACAAAGTGGGAAAGATACACCAATTACAAGAGTAATACAACATAAATGAACAAGGTACATATCAATACTATCTCTAGACTGGCAAAGCTCTGGAATCCCAACAAGGTACAATTTCACGCTTCAAAAAATTTGACTAGGAATCCAATGGGGTGCATAACACGTTTCGTCCGACCATGTGGACCCTAAGTCCCACCCCCGTGCTAGGACTTACAATATATATACGTACATATACAAATATACAAATATACGTACATATACAAATATATACATATACATATACAAATATATATACAAATATATACATATACAAATATACACATATATATACGTACATATACAAATATACATACATATTATAAACTTACACATACATTCACATATAAAAATATACACATATATATATACACATTCTTATAAAAGAGACCTACAACTTTTGCACCAATATAATTAAAACAAGATATGACTTAATTCAAGTATTTCTTTCTATTACAAACAAAGCAAGTAATGAGCTATACATTGCAACCCCCAAGATCGAATCTCAACTAAAATGGACTCCACGCACAAAGCATGCTAATAGGTAGCTATAGGCGAACTGGGTAAAAGCAACAGTCTGAGATAACTGTTGTATCATTCGACTACCTAGCATGAATACCCCTTCACATGGTAATCTATATGTACAGTGAATTGCTTAATGCAAAGCAATGATATGTACCCACATCAAACTCATACACAAAGGCATTAAATTTATACACAAGGTAGTATCAAACAAAAACTAAAGGCAGTAATCACCACAAAAAATGGAAATCGAATATACATGCAGATGAACATAAAAGCATAGATCGATTTGATGATAAGGCTGGAGAGATGTTCAAATGAAAGAAAACGATAAGCGAATATAGATGCCCCATGCGATGATTGCAGAATATATACAAAATGAATATTGTAAGGAAGCTCTCAAGATCTATGGATTAAAGAAGCATGCAGTCGCACAGGTTTGTGGATGAGGGCTTTAAATAATATATTTGGTAGGATATACTTATTACTTATTTCTATTAGGAAAATAAACAACCAGAAAGGTTAATCAAAATTTCATTTCGAGAATAAAGATAAAATTCAATGAAAATAAAACAAAAATAAACATTGGAACCTGGAAATCAAGCTGGCAGAAATGATAATTCGAGGCCAAGTCCAAGTCCTTCACATATCGAATATCCTTTTTTTTTTTTCAAAAAATGAACTTGCAGCCAATTTCTTCTTCCAAAACTAAAAATCAACTCATCCCTCCATTTTTTTTCAATATTAAAACCAAGAGAGTGATTTCTTTTTCAAAATTTCTTCTTCCAAAACTAAAAATCAACTCATCCTCCCATTTTTTTTCAATATTAAAACCAAGAGAGTGATTTCTTTTCCAAAACCAAAAAAAAATCAAGCAACAATCTCTTACAAAAGACAAGTTTCCAATTCAAAATCAGTTTGAAGCCTTGCATGGCTCGGATCCGTCCTTTCCTATCTTTTACTTGATTTTTCCAATTTAAATAATCGCTTTCACAACTTGCACAAAATCTAAACAAATTTTATTACTCATTTCAAATTATATTATCTTTCCATTTTAATTTATTTATTTAAAATTATATTATTTCTTCATTTGCATAATTAAATTTCAATAATAACAAATTATGATAAAAATTTTATACAAAATAATTTAATTTAATTAATTGTCCTTAACTCAAATACTTTCTAATTCTCAGTTTTTGATTTATTTAATCATCTAATTTAATTCAATTAAATTGATTAATTAGGATAACAATACTAATGGCACCGCAAGTTCATAATTAATAAAATATTTTAACACAACAATCATTTAAACAACAAAATAACAAATGACAATGGAACATAACAAAACATTCAAATAACGATAACCACATAACAAAATGACTAACCCTAGGGCATACTCGACCGACGAGATACATCAAGGAGGCACTACAAATAGAGTTCTCTTACCAATATTCCTAAAAATGATAAGATTATGATTGTTCCTCCTCCTCCACCTGTTATGGATGAACCCATGCCTAAAGCAAAGATCCTTCCAAGTAACCAATGCAAGTATGCCATAGTTCCTTCACCCATATCATATAAAAGACCAAGAGACAATCAAATGATTCATTTTGTTCCTCCAAAGGTAAAACAAGTGTATAGACCTAAAGAGATAGTGGTTCCCAACCGGGTAAGTCCACCAATCTGTGACACAATTTAGGTGCCAAATTGAAAAACGATCAAAAAAATACCGAAATAAGGTCTTTGGCGCACACCAAATGTCAAAAAAATATTTGGCGCACGCCAAATTTGGCATGCACCAAATGTATTTCTAGACATAAAATGCAAAAGTCAGGTTTGGAACCCTCATTTTGTCTTCAACCTGCGGCTTGGGAAGGAAGATTTCAGGTCTGCAGCTTGCGCTCGCCAAATCTCCTCCATTATTTGCATCCTTAGCTTGCCATTTTCCACGAGAATGCCGCCAACACGTCGAAGATTGCAAAGAGGTGTGTATTTTTATTCTATTTATTTTGAATTTGATTTGGAATGCAACTTTAAATAGATTTTTATAATAAAACTTTGTTCTAATTCTCAGGCAATGAATCTCCACCTCAAAACATTGACAATTCACAATCACCCCCTCATCAAGAGCCTCCTATACAAGAACAACCCAAAACCCCTCCATCAATTCATAGGCATCCTCAAGGAACACAAGAAAATATTCAAAATCAAATTGAAAACAATAAAAGAGACATTCAACAATTAATTGCAAGATTAACCGAGCATGCTGAAACCCACCTTTATAGGAGAGGGATTATTGAATCATTGAAATAAATTTTAACTCATGTAGGAGAAATGAGTGAGCAAATAAATTTTTGGTCAACTAAGAGAGATGAGATGAGACAATTTTATGCTAATGGTTTGTCATATGCAGATATCAAAAAACTAAAAATTAGCAAAGCCGAGTTGTGTGCCCTATTTAAAAACCCAAAAGTCAATGAACCTTTATCCCATGCATGCAGGAGGTTCCCCATCCATTGGTACCACCATGATTTAATTAGAAACAAATTTTGGGAGCGGTGGTGGATGGTATTTGACCAACCTCCATCAATAACCATGAGGTGCCACAATACATTTTGAGGAAACTCTATTACGAGTTTGTCCTCAATAAAATGCCAAACTATTTTGACATCTTAGACTTTCAGGGTAGAGGTGGGGGCTCCACACACGATAGACCTGTTGCACGATGTAATCCACAGTTGGCATCGAGAGCCTTGGGCAGACCCATGGTGGAGCATATCATTGTTCCTTCCATTGTTAAGGACAGTGTAGAGGTGGACACGATGAAGTCAATTGGCTCACTCACCCAGACCATTTTATAGTGTGTGAATCCTCTAGTAGAGCCTGGTGTGGAGGAGACGTGTAGGCCCCGAGCTCCACCCACCATTGTGGAACTTGTGGTGTTGTTTGCGCGTATGATTATCAGGGTGCTCGTGATGCAGCTACACAGCCTATATCAGTTGTAGAGGCGATGGCTTTCACATATGATATTCTGAATGATACATTCGACATTAACACTCAGGTAAAATTTAGCAAGTTATTTTAATGTTTATTAAAATATATTTTGAAATTTAAGAATAACTAAATTAGTAGAATTTTGATATGATGAAATTTCAAGGTCACACTGCTCATGAGGGATGCTTTATTCTTGTAGACCCTTATACATTCTTGACGATGAGTCCATAGGTATGCAACTAGTATTAAAGATATTATTATTGCATTTGAACAGTTGAATGTTATATTTGAATGTTTGTCTCATAACATGCTTCGGATTTCAAACAGTTTCCTGGTGCACCTTCTTCCTCCACACCTCGTGATTCATATCCTCAAACAACGTACACTCAGGTAGCCTTTATTCATTAATAGGGTTGTAAATCTATGCTAGCTAGTTTTCATAATTTTGGTTATATACAAATCTAAAAAATTAATGAGAAACACAAACATTACATTCAAGTATTCTTTGATCATGTCACATTATGGTCTCCTATATCTACATGATACCTGAGATATTGTTTCATTTGCAGCTATTGACAAGAGATAGCCCTGGTGATGTTGGTGGCACGATGAACCATGGAGTTGTTGCAACAATAGCCAGTTCTGATCCATTGAGAGAGGTATGGAATAGATTAGTCGATTTGACATTATATTTTCTCTTTTATGGTCTATTATAGAAAATTTTCACGATAATTTTATGTAGTTTAATTTCTATCTTCATGGTTGCTACAGGTGGTTGTCACTCTAGATCGTGGACATGGTGATGCTTTAAATGTGCATGATGACTATATGTATGCGGTAAGTGATTATATTTTGTTATATGCCATTCCATAATTCAATTTCTATGTTTTAACATCTTTACTTTTAATCATATCAGTTGAAGGTCCAGAGTGAAGAGAGGAGGAGTAGCGGGCGTGTTCAAAAGACAAGACAAGCAAAAATCACTCCATCCAGCCGAATTTTGAAGGTAGCATGGGATCTATTTCCTTCCCGTAGAGGGAAATGACTATGTATTAGTGTTGATTGTTGTATGCCTATGTGGCATTTTGGAACATATGTTTTGTACTATTGATATATATATATATATACATGATATTTTGTCCAAATGGCTCCTTTGTACTAAGCCTATATGGTTTTTTTGGATATATTTATATACTTTTATCAATATATCATTGTATAGCCTTTCAAATTTTCTATTAAAGAAACTCTTTTTTTCTACTACCATTCTTGAATGATGTTATCATGTGTATCGTGTAAGTTGTATGCTTGAATGTTGTAGGCATGGATTTTGTTTACATCTAATTCTTAATTAATTACCGTGGAATGCTCAATAAGCCCCATCTAAAGCATATTGTATAAGTAAGCTCCATTCGTGGTGGTTTGTATCCTTTGGAATGCTTCAATTACTTGTGCCTCACCCATGCAGAGGTAAGGAGGCTCAAACCCAATCAGTCTGACAACCTGCCTTCAAGGGGCTCCTAACAAGATTAATACAACCTATTTTGAGCAATCTACACAACCTCAAAGCCCCATCAAACCAAACTCTTCATTCAACACCTTACCCAACAATCCACCCTTGTAGCACTCTGATGAAGAGCCAAGGTGGAGAAGACTCACAACAATGGAAATGTCGATTCTCAATCAAGAACTCTTCTTCATAATGATTTAGCCTAATAGGCATCAACCCACCCTCAAGGGTCTCAACTCCTCAACCTTGAAAATGAACAACAAGACTCCACCAAGGCCCTACAAAGTCCATCAAAATTCATACAATGACAATTGAATCAACTGACAACAATCCCTAAGTCAGATTCATCAAGGTTTCCAAAACTCACATTTGTGACTGGTTATTCTTGTAGTACTCAAAACTCAGTTTTAGCCAGATTTCTCCCAACCTTTCCAAAACACTAGACAATTACAAGATGGATTTAGATACCCTTTTCAAGGCTACACAACATCCAAAAGAATCAGTGGTCTCTCTTTTGGACTGACATAGACTTTCAACACACCTACTTCAATTTTGGCTTCACAATTAGCCCTTTTTTTCCAAAGGGACCACCCTTCCAACTTTAGGTATCTATCCAAACGCCTTGGAAAGTCTTAGGTCATTGTGCCAAACCTCAAATTTTGTCATTAGTTTGTGTCTACAAAGCCTCTAACTCACAAAACCCAAGAAACCCTCCAAAACCTTCACAAAATCAAGGGTTTTAAAGAAACATACAACTCCAGACCTCTCTCAACACTTCCAAAGCCCCAAACACCTCAAAATACTTCTGCACGAACTCATCAAACCCTCACATAACCCTTACAGGCATTAATTCTTAAAAACCTCTCTTTGGTTCCTCACTTCCATGTTGGAAAACCCTTGTTCAGTCTTAGAATAGTCATAAAAACACCACATAATTATGACTCATTCCAAAATGAGTTGAAAAAATTATTATAACATTTTTTCAATCAATCCACTGAGATATAATAGCAAACAATAGGCGGATTGATTGTTACATCACAAATTTCCCATCAAACCCTTGATTCAACAACACTGGGACAGTCATTGTTTGTGCTGATTCTCTCTACAAACAAAGAGTTAAGACACCAAATAAAAAATAAATGAATTAGAAAACATATATAAACATCCTCTAAAATTATTAGACCATGAAGAACTTGTATGTGCCTATACAACACACAAAAAAATTAAGAAAACAGTATTTTTCTAGAAAATTGCTCAAAACTGTGGTGTTTATTGTGTAAAATTATTACAAAACTTCTTCCACTCTCTCATTTGAGTCTTGGTAAGGATTTTTAAATAATTTTCCAACAACCATATTCTCCCCAACGCCCATAATCAGCCTTGGGATTAGTTGGTCCCTTAATTACATTTGTTTGTGTTAAAGTTGCTTTGTCAGCATTTTACAACTTATATGATTTCTAATTGACTTCTAAGACACAAAACACCCTTTATTTGCATTATGTTTGATCTCTCAAAGCTTATTAGACAAAATAAACCTAAAGACACTAAAATTTCCCTATTGATGTATTCAAATAAAAAAAATTGATGATGTGGTGTGTGCTCCTGCACCAAACTCAAAACCCGGTCCAAGCCTAATTTTTCCCAACCTTTCCAAAACACCTGACCATTTAAAGGTGGATTAAGATACCCTTTTCAAGGTTACACAACATATGCCAAAACCAATAGTAACTCTTTTGGACCAACATGAAATTTCAATACACCTCCCTCGCTCTAGGCTTCACAATTAAGCCTAATTTCCAAAGGAACCCCCTCACAAACTCACCTCCAAACCAAGGAAACTTGAAACAGTCTTAGGGATGCTCACCAAACTTAGGATTCTCCCATTTTAAGAGCCCCAAGAACTTGTTCTATTCTTCTACTCACAAATCATCCTAAACCTTCACAAAAAGAAGGGTTTTAAAGAAAATCATAACTCCAGACCTCCCCCAATCCTTCCAAAGGTGAAAGCACCCCACAATACCTCTGCCCTAACTTAAAGGACACTCACAATCCCATTCCTTTCAGTATTTCTCAGATTCAGTACTTGAGTTCCTTACTTTCATGGTGGAAACACCCCTAAACAGCATTAGAACTTCACACCCCACTGAGTTTATTCATTCTCTTAGCCTCCAAAGTATTCATACACCAAACTAATCATGGTACAGGCCAATCCACTGAGAAACAAGGTCAGAATAGTAGGTGGATTGGCTAATGTGTCATGGTGTTGCCCTCAAAACCCCTAACACCGAAAACAGAGCAATAACCAAGTTTGCTGATCCCACACACACCAACGGTGGATTTAAACCTTCAGAATAGATGCAAAGAGAGTAAAAACATATGCAATCAAGTATCCAAAGCCTCAAGTCATGATATAATTGTATGGGCCTGCACAAGGCAAAGAAAATTCAGGAAAACAAAGAGAACCAGTGATCAGCATTTTCAAGTATATTTTGTTATTAGAAACTGAACAAAATCAACCCTCAACTCGGGGTATTACAGAAATATATCTTGATACCACCTTCCAACTACCCCTTGAGCTGATCAACCACCATAACCACCCTTTGTTAGACTTCTAAGATGGCAATTTGCCAATTTTGCTCTTAATTACCATTCATTCACAACTTGATTTTGCAAATACCACCTAACTGATCTATTAAGCCTTTTAAACACAATTGCAAGGTATTTACATAGCATATAGAAATATATAGAGAAAATACAATAAATATTTTAACTAATGAATTGTAAAAAATGGACTTTTGTAGTTTATATTCATGTCATTGATTACATTGCATTGCACATCTTTCAAAGTCAAAGCATTACTTCACTTTGCATAAGTAATAAGTAGATGCTGATAGATGCCAAAAATTTAATTACAATATAGTTTGAACAAAGTCGACCTAAGCAGTTATGCAATTTCTTCACATTGCATAACTAATAACTAGGAGCACCTGCCAATTGCATTTTCTTATCATGGCATTCTATGAGACCAAATTTATTTGAGATATTTTTTCAAATAGTTCCCTACCTTGTCTATGTTACCACATTTTTCATACATGTCTCCCAAAGCATCTTCTCAAACAGTTCACTGCCTTGTTGCTATGGCTAAAAGCCTAAAACAAGTGATTTTGAACAAGCTATGGATGCTTCGAAAAGTATATCAAAAGCATAATAGTAAGCAATAGCATAGAGAAGGCAGTGAACTGTTTGAAAAAATGCATCAAAAAAATTGCTTTGAAATGATAAATTTAGTTGTGCTTTCACTCTTCTTTAACATTGTATATCTGCTCCTTTTTCTAACAAGAGATAAAAAATGTAAAAGACCAAGGAAAGTATGCCATAGTTCCTTCACCCATATCATATAAAAGACCAAGAGACAATCAAATGATTCGTTTTGTTCCTCCAAAGGTAAAACAAGTTTATAGACCTAAAGAGATAGTGGTTTCCCAACCCTTAATGGTTGCTTCAATTCATCCCTTAAGGGAAGAAAAGAGATCAATAATCAAGAAACCCGCTTCTACTCCATCATAAATTGAAAATCATGTAAGAAGAAACTGAAATGATAAAGAGAGTAGGAATATATGTCATTCTATTTCTCATTAGTTGGAAGAAGAAAATAAAATAGTACCTAAAAATCAAACATTTTTTCAAACAAATCAAGAATAACTACAACTTTCACCAAAACATGACATTGAACCAAAATAAGAAGTCAAGCAAGAACATACAATTTCCATTATTATAAAAATTCCTATTGTGACTAACCTAGATGATGAAGATGAAATTGCTAAAATTGATGAGCAAGTACATTATGAGCTAAATGTGTTGTTTTTAAAGCCTATGAATTTAGATGGGGGCAACTGTGGTGATCCTCTTGATGTGAGTGACCCACCATGTGTTGAAACCAGAAATGATCCTAGTATGAAACTTGTTGTAGTCCCTTTAGCTAGTTGTTTTCCTTCCCTATATAATGAGCAAGATTGGCAGAAAAATGATTTGCTTTGGGTCAGCTCACATGTGTGGTACTCTATTTTATTTTCTTTATGTGTTCTTTGTGTTTGATTGTACATGATATGATCTCTAGTGTTGTGCTTCTTGGCATGCCTATATCTATTTGTGAGTTTTACTTGGATGAACCTTATGTTGGTATGTGGTGATTGATCATGCTACACTATATACTCTTCATGTAGTTATAAAACCCTAATTCTAGAAGCTTCTAAAAAAAAATTGTTATAAGCGGTCGGGATGGGAGTTGTAGTATGGCATTATTTGCGAGATTGTAATATATTTTTGCACTAGATAATAAAATCATTATATGGCTATGGTTTTGTGGATGTAGCCCAAATTGGGTGAACCACGTTAAATTCTTTGTGTTGTCTTTTTGCTGCTATAATTTTTGTGTGTATTTTATTTCTTTGTTTTAATGATCAAATTTGAATTTAATTGTTAGATATCTACCTTCTAACCCTAATAAGTGGTATTAGAGCAAGGTTGTGTTTGATTATCCTTTGCACGAAGGTCTCACAGTTGAGTGGGAGTCTCATGGTTGAGTGGGAGTAATGGAAAATGAGGATAATTTAAAGGTTGAGAAGTTCAATGGGAAAAACTATCAGTTATGGAAGATGCAGATGGAGGACTACCTTTATCAGAAGGATTTATGGTGGTCATTAGAAGGGAAAACCAAGAAATGCTCAACGATGCCTAATGAGGACTGAGCTATTTTGGACATAAAGGCTCTTGGAAGTATTCGTTTATGCCTAACACAATCAATGGTGTTCAATATTACAACATAAAAGACAACTCGAGAGTTGATGCAAACCCTACCAAAGTTATATGAAAATCATTTCACTTCGAATAAGGTATTTCTTATGAAGTGTTTATTTAATATGAAAATGGTAGAAGGTGGGTCAGTTGCTTGAGTTTAATACGGTTACCAGTCAATTAACTTTTGTAAATGTAAACTTTGATGAAGAATTTAGGGCTCTTTTGATTATGTGTTCTTAGCCTGAAAGCTGGAATAACTTGGTAATGGCTATTAAAAATTCTATTTCTGGTTCAAATACATTGAAATTTGATGATGTTATTTTGAGTGAGGAGATTCATAGGAAAAGCTCAAGTGGAACATCCACATTAGGCAGTGTTTTGAATGCAAAAAGAAAGGGTAGAAAAAATGAGTGAGGAAACAATTCTAGAAGTCATGGGAAGTCACGAGGAAAATTAAAAGAGAAAAGGTCCCAATCTAGAGACAAGAGGGATTGTTGGTACTATGGTAAGCTAGGTCATTTAAAGAAAGATTGTTGGTCTCCGAAAAATAAAGGAGACAAAAAGGAAGGAAGTAAAGAGGAAAATATGTTAAGTAATAAATCTGATGAGGATTCTTTCATTCTTTCCCTTGATAATGTTGATTCTTGGGTGTTAGATTCAGGGGCTTCATTTCATGCTACCCCCCATAGAAGTTATTTTCTTGACTATGTCCAAGGGGATTTCGGGTTGGTTTATTTGGGTGATAACAACACTTGTCAGATTTTTGGAAAGGGAAGAATAAATATTAAGTTATAGAATGAGAATCATTGGCTACTACATGAGGTAAGGCATGTTCCAATATTAGGCAAAAATTTAATTCATGCAAAGGCAACTAGAGATGTTGAAGGTTGTGTTATTATATTTAGTGATAAAAAATTTAAGGTTACAAAAGGTGTCTTAGTGGTAGCAAAAGGTGTGAAAGTAGGCACCTTATATCTTTGTACATGTCATATTTTTCCTTCCACTTTAATTGTTACAAAGAAAAGTTAAAATTAAGGAATAATTGTTGCAGTTCAACAAGTAGAAGATCAAACAGTTGTTGTGGGTTCTGAAACAAAACTATGGCACAATAGACTTGGGCACATGGGTGAAAAAGGTATGAAATTACTTCATTCAAAGAAAGTTTTACTAGGTCTAAAATATGTTAATATGGATTTATGTGAAAGTTGTGTGTATGGTAAACAAAAGAGAGTTAGTTTTCTCAAGGATGGGAAGCAAAAGAAAAATGAGAAACTGGAGCTTGTGCATACAAATGTATGGGGACCAACTCAAGTATCTTCTCTTGGTAGCTCATTATTATGTTACATTCATAGATGATGCAACTAGGAAGGTATGGATTTATTTCCTTAGGCAGAAATTTGATGTATTTGAAACTTTTTTAAAATGGAGAGGCTTGGTTGAGAATGAGACAGGTAAAAGATTAAAATGTCTCAGATATGATAATTGTGGTGAGTATTGCAGCAAATATTTTGAAGATTATTTTTCCTCTAATGGTATTTGTAGGCAAAAAATGGTTCCAAGGACTCCACAGGAAAATGGAGTGATTGAACGCATGAATAAACAATAATGGAGTGTGCAAGGAGTATGAGGTTGCATGTTGGGCTGCCCTTAAACATGTGGGAAGAGGTTGTAAACACTATTGTTTATTTAATTAATAGAGGTCCTTCTACTCCTTTGGGTTGTGGTATTCTAGAGGAAGCATGGATAGGTAAGAAGGTGAATTATTCTTTTCTCTGAACCTTCATTTGTAAAGCATTCACACATGTAGATTTTGAAAAAAGAACCAAGATGGAAGCTAAATCAAAGAAATGTATATTTTTTGGATATGGCATTGATGAATTTGTTTATAGGATTTGGGATTTTGAAAATTAGAAAATTGTGAGAAGCAGGGATGCCATATTCAATGAGAAAGTGTTGTACAAAGATCAATTGCAGCAGCATGAGAAGAAAGAAAATCATTATGCAATGCTAGATGATACTCCAAAAAATGATGTTCCAATGGTTCGTCATGCTCTGCAACAACAACAACAACAAAAAATACCATAAACTCCAGTGAATGTTAGATGATCTTCAAGGATAAGTAGACCTCTGAAAAAATATTCTCCCTCCTTGTATTCTATTTTATTAATTGATGCTTGTGAACCAGAATGTTATGATGAAGCTATGCAGGTGGATACCAAGGTTCAGTGGGAGCATGAAATGGAAGAATAAATTGACTCCTTGCTAAAAAATCAAACTTGGGAATTATGCAAGTTGCCTGCAGGTAAAAAGGTTTAAAGCCAGGTTAGTTGTAAAGGGATTTGCATAGAAAAGGGTATTGATTTTGATGAGATTTTTCTAGAGTTGTTAAAA
The DNA here is from genome assembly GCA_007115665.2 of Sequoiadendron giganteum. Lineage (NCBI taxonomy): Eukaryota > Viridiplantae > Streptophyta > Pinopsida > Cupressales > Cupressaceae > Sequoiadendron > Sequoiadendron giganteum. The sequence goes on from CM021105.1 coordinate 559,063,268, forward strand.
TGAATTCTATATGCACTATTTTAAGTATTGTGGCTACTGAAGATTTTCATTTGGAACAACTAGATGTTAAAACAACTTTTCTCCATGGTGATTTGGAAGAGGAAATATATATGGAACAACCACAAGGATTTGAGGTCAAAGGATTGGAGAAATTGGTGTGTAGATTGAAGAAAAGTTTATCTGGCTTGAAGCAAGCACCTCGACAATGGTATATTAAATTTGATAGCTTTATGGCTGAGCATGGCTACATTCGGTGTAATTCAGACCATGCGTTTATTTTAAGAGGTTAGATGATGATAGCTACATTATTTTATGTTTATATGTTGATGATATGCTTGTAGTGGGGTCTAACATGGTTCGCATTAAGGAGTTAAAACATAAGTTAGTGAATTCTTTTTCGATAAAAGGATTTGGGGGAAACGAAACAAATCCTTGGTACAAAGATTACAAGAGATAGGAAAAACAAAAAAAAATATTTTTATCTCAGGCTAATTATATTAATAAGGTGTTGCAGAGATTTCATATGGAGATTGTCAAAGTTGTTTGCACACCTTTTCCTAGTCATGTTAAATTGACAAAGGATATGTGTCCAAAGGCATGAGAGGAGGAAGAAAAAATATCCAAGGTACAATATGCTTCAATTGTAGGTGGTTTAATGTATGCCATGGTATGCACAAGACCAGATATTGCACATGTTGTAGGAGTTATTAGTAGGTATATGAGTCATCCTGGAGTTGAGCATTGGAATGCAGTAAAATGGATTCTCAGGTACTTGAGAGGTACATCTAATAAATGTTTATGATTTGGGGGCTCTAATACTGATTTAAAAGACTATGTTGGCTCAGACTTGGTAGGGGATATAGATACCAAGCAGAGTACCATAGGTTATGAATTTACAGTTAGTGGGACAATAGTGAGTTGGATTTCTTGGTTGTGAAAGGTGGTTGCTTTATCCACCATGGAGGCAAAGTATGTTGCTACAACAAAGGCTACAAAGGAGATGATATGGCTGCAACTTTTCATGGAAGAGTTGGGCAAAAAATAAGCTGAAAATCACTTGTTTATAGATAGCCAAAGTGTTATACATATTGCAAATAATTCTACCTTGCACTCTAAAACCAAACACATACAACTAAGATATCATTTCATTTGGTCAGTGTTGGAGGATGGACAGTTAAAGCTGGAAAAGATACATACAGATTCCAATCCAGTGGATATGTTTACAAAGGCAGTGACAAGGGAGAAGTTGAGCTCCTCTTCAACTTTGATTGGTCTTCATGGTTAAAATTATAATAGAGCAGTAGGGTCCAAGGTGCTTATTTCTAGTGGGAGCTATAAGTGCAACGGTGTCATCTAGAATCAGCCTCCAAGTGGGATATTGTTGGTATATGGTGACTGATCTAAATATTTAGAAATATATCATTGGCATAGGGCTTTCCAAATAATTTCTTGTGGCATTTTATTGCATGACATTTATCACTTTCTACCTTAAAACAATCACTCAGAGCATGATGTTTTACAATTTTTAAGATGGGGGCATACATTAGCATTATTTTCTTCACTTTGTTCACATGCATTGGACTTAGTGATGTGTTGACATTAGCATTTTTTCTTCACTTTGTTCATGCACGTTGAACTTAGTGATGTGTTTGCATAACATCTCGATCATTTTTTGTACCACCTTATCAGAATTCTTAGGGAGTATAACTCTTGGTATGGTTGACATGGGTGCACACCTAGTGAATAGCGAACTTCACTAGACCTTGTGTGTTTCTCATTTTTCTACTTTCTCATGGGTACATGTACCAAGTGAATAGCAGACTTCACTAGACCTAGTGTGTTTCTCATTTGGATACCTTTTCTTGGGGGCTCACCTAGTGAATACCATACTTCACTAGCTCATGTTTCCTTTTGATTTGTGATTCACCTATAAAATACCAAAATTTTCTATTGTGTGAGTCATGAACGCCTTTGGTGTGGATCCTAGGATAACACAACTTTCTAGCTCATGATTATCCATACCCTCCTTTTTGCATTTTATTTTGATATCATGTATGTTTGTGAATGTTTTCTTGTTACATTTCAAACATGTGTGTGTTCCTTTGTTCTTATGTTGGTTTGTCATGGGATCTTGGATCCTGGGGGCTTGTGCACTCCCCCTTGATCCTTAGTCATCTTACCTCTTCAACATTTAGACAATTGAGCCCCTCTTGACATATACTTTCTACTTTAGTGTGAGTTTGAGCGTAAGTTCATACTATCACTAAAGTGGGGACTAAATGTAGCATAAAAAATTGTCACCCTTGACAGTTTCACATTGTGTTTTGTTCCCCCTTAAATTATTAAGCCTAATTAAGCCCCTAATTTCCTAAGTTATGCATTTCAAGGCCTATTTTTATCATTTTCTAAGAAATTACAAGCATGAAAAAAATCCATTTAATTAATTTTTTGTCCCCGACAACTTATTTCCTAGAGAATAGGGCTAAAACTGGGATGCTTTTGGGCATCTAGGTCCCCCTATTTTATTGGGGTCCAAATTTGAATATGTTAGTTTTGGCATTTTAAAATTTGAAATTCAAGTTACAAATGTTGACTATCAAGATTTAATTTATGGTAAATTAGAATAAATTCCTATAAATACATAGTTATTGCATCATTTGAATTCTATCTAGAAAATTATTGGCAAACTTATGATCAAGTATTATCAATAGAATTATCAAGAAAGTCAAGAGAAACATTTCAAATCTTTATTGTAGTAATTCAAGATCCAAAAACATTTCAAATCTTACATGAATTTATGCATGTTCATGTTATCATTGTTTGTGAATGCCAACTCTTGTAGGTTTCCAAGCAATTCAAGCAATATCGAAGACCTTGAAGTGATGTGCATGACTTTAGTCCTTTAAGGAAGCCATTGAAGGTTGGTGAGTTGAAAATTTTTGTTGATTCATCATTCCTTCCTATCATTTACTTTTCCTATCTTTGCCATTACCATTGTGGAAGTGAAAACACTAACACAAGGTTTGAATAAGGTAATCTCCTAAATGGTATAACATTTCCTCTCTTTTTGAATGTGCAGATTTTAGGTTTAGAGAGGATTGAAAGAAGTTTGAAGATCATTTATTCATTTTTTCATTCAAAGCCCTATACCTTTTCAACTCATATAAACTTGCCTATAAAATTATCTGACAATGATCTGACAAGTTTGCAAGCAAAAATAGGGATCTCAAATATGACATTAGAGAACTACAAAAACAAAATAGAAGAGGCATACAAGGACTCAAATGCCCTTGGGCGAATCTATCATCATATTTAGACAAACACCAAACTTTCAATATAGGTACACAACACTCTTCCCTTCCCAAATCTTCCTAAAAATCTTTGTTACATTTTGTTAATTGTTGAAAGCTTGTGTTTTCATATTAGGGCACATACTCTAATTAGGTTAATCAAGTAAAATAAATTCCAATCCATTCCAATACTCAAAAAGATTCAAATCTAGCTGTGATTGGCTCAACTTCATGGTTGAAAGTCAATCTAATCACCTTGTTGATCTCCATCTTAATAAAACACTAGAAAAAGACCCACCCACACACATACAATTTGAATCCTAGGTTTTAGACATAAAATCTAGGGTTGTCTTTTTCTTTGTTTCAATGTTTAAGAGATGTATATGCATGTATGTTTATACATGTAAATTTTAGATATCATGTATCCCTTATGTACATAATTTATATTTTCATGTTTAAATGCTTATGTACTTATATTTTGAAATGAGTGATAACTAAATATATATGTACATGATGACATGTAGTATGAAATTTGGCTATATATATATAATTTTGGTTTACATGTACACATGTATATATTTTCAATCAATTTTTAAGTTCCTTGTGGTCAATAGAATTAATTTCAAATATGTTACTATTTATAAGAGTAATTTAAAACCAATTTGGATTTAGATCTAAGAATTTTTTCACAATAATATGTCTATAAAAAGACCTAGCATACATAAAAAATGTAACAAAGTTATGTTGGTGTAATTAATTATTTAATTACACTTACATAAGTTTACTTAGGCATTTAATTATATTCCTAGGTGATAGGTTCACATGTTTTGCTTAGGATATAAGATTCCTTCTAGAAGGATGAGTTGTCTTTTCTAGAAGTCTTATCTTATGTAGCATCATTTCCTAGGTAGTTAGTTAGTTGTCACATGTCATAATATTATGACACATGTCAACATTATATTAGCTACTACATTTCAACCTTGCCTATATAAGAAAGGTTTCATATGTACTTTTCCATATTCAATTTGGCATTCTTGTATCTTAATGATAACATAATATTTCTGCCATTTCTCTCTTGTGGAAGTTATTTTGTCTTGCACATGATTCTGGGGTGTTTGAGGAGTTCACCATAAACTCCTACAAGTGATATATCTTAGTTTGAGTTCTTTGTGAATGCAATATTATCCTATCCTGATATCATCATCACTCATCCCCATAAATTGATATTTTTCTTTTTTCACCTTGAGTTAGATCCATAGGTGTAAATTTGATATAAATCATTTATGTAGTTGTAAATATAAAAGTCAAAATTTTATTTAAATTTTATATGTTTAAACATTGATGATATTTTTCTTAGTCATTGTGGGTTACCCTATCCATATTATGTTGATTTTCATTGTATGTTGTTATATTTTAGGAAATTCATTGCATTCCATTTAAAATTATGCTTAGATGTCACATGTCATAATCTATTAGCATAGATCATAATTTAGTATAATCCTTAATCATTCTATAAATACATTATAAGGGAACACATAATCATTGATCTTGGTTAATTATCATTGAGTTGATTTTTTGGGGGGCATAACTAAGTTCTAATATGATCCTCACTTAGAAACTTCCCAAATGATGTATATATAAACCATCCTAGACTTTAGACATAGGTATAGTGAGATGAGGAAAATCTATTATAACCATCCATCCCTACTATTTCCCTTTTATAAATTGAGGTTCAATCATGGGTGTCAAAATGGTTTTAAATATATGTGGATTTGAATTAAAATATATAAAAAAATCAAAGTATAAATTTGGGGTGTTCATCTAGGAAAGGCCCTAATATTTTCACATTAGAGAATCATTTCCTAGCATCTTCAACAACATATTTTGAGCTAGATCTAGAATTCAATTAAGTATATTATTTTTTATTTAAGTTTTATATTTTAATTTTAGTTTCATTCCCAACTCATATATCTTGGCTTATTATCTATTGATTTGTTTAATTATTTGGTTAGCGTATATTTTTATGTAAGTGCAATTTTTTTTAAAAGAGGGGTAAACTCTTTTAACGCAGAGCTATGAACTAGTGAGGTCACAAGCGGGGGACCTCATCCCAAATATAAATTCTCAATAATTATACCTAATGGGGTTTGAACCTTGATGGCAAGAATAACAACACCATAAATTAACCATCACACCATGCCACTATTGGCCCTAGTAAGTGCAATTTATTTTCATTACAATCATGTAATGAATATTAAGAACTAAAAAATTGAGATTGCTTTAAGTTCATAAAGGATCATATCTAATTTATCTTATAATTTTGTAGCACAAAAAAATACCTTTTGTTTTACACCACTTGGCATATATGATTATGTTCTTAAGGGGACCCTTCTAGAATTAACTAATAAAGATGAATGATATCAAAATCCTTATGTTGTTTAGATATTAATTTTAAGGCACAAGAGGTAAATTAATTGAGTAAATGATGGTAATTTATAATGTCTTGGCTTCTTGCTAATATTTTTAATACATATATGCCCCAAAAGATTATAAGTTCCACATGTGAATTATGGTTCACAAGAGATATAGGATTATGAGAGACATAACAACATAAACTAAACTCATTAAATTTAAATATTTAAAGAATTTAAAAGATGCATTCATCATGTTGTAAAGCTCTACCACTGAACTAGAATAAATAACATAAGATCATCTTTAATATAATTTAAAATAGAAATATAGTATAATACATTTTACATGTAAAGTTGAGTGGCATCCATAAAACCATCATAATTATCATCACATACAATTTATTCACTCAGGATCATGTATTATCATGATGTACATAATGAGAATGGTGTAATATAATTTATCACTTAAGTCATTTTTATGCATACATAAAACTATCATAATCATCACACATGTATTTAAACTTTATGAACACTAAGGCTCATATTATTGTAACATAATAAGAAAGACACAATAATTTATCACAATCATTTGTAGGTGGAGCAACTTAAGTAAATATATAGATCATCTATACATTTCAATGAAACAAGAAAAATCAAATATCACACCCAAATATTATAGATCTCTAAGGTGCACACTTTGTTTTCTTAATTTCTTAAATGTAAATTAACTTTGGAAATACTTTCAATTATGAAAAAGATAATAGAACTGTTGGTGAACTAAGAAAAATATTCATTTTTGGATAGCTTGCTCATTGATATACCACATGCATTGGTTCAACTCGCTCTTTAATAACTTGTATTATTCTTTGTTGATCATCTCTATCTAGTCTCCACATATGATATCCACGTGCATTTGGGACTTGATGAAGAGATAGGATAGTAGTAATTACTAGGTGGCTGCATTGATACACCATATTTTCAAGATGGTAATCAATAAAATGAATCCCATATTGAATAATTTTGACTTGTTTAAGAAAATTCCCTTGCACTACAACTAAACTTGTGGGAAAAAAACATTATATCACTTGTTTATAGTTTTGTTAACTTCATCCTCTCCTCCGTGCAATGTAATAAATAACAACTAACACCTATGTTTCTAGCCTCTGCTATGACAAAAACAAATATCTTGTACATATATATACAATGTTTAATTTTAAAAAATAGAACCAATGTTTAATTGTGGAAAAAAAAAAAAAAAATTATAATTAAATTTTGTCTAAATTAACAAATATTTTAATTTATAAATCAATCTAAAGTTACAAAATTTGCACAAATATATATATATGTACGCACCTTTTTTAATCAATCCTAAAATATGGCCATAATCAATTGAAATCAAAGGAACATCTTCAAATATTTTGTCTTCATCTTTGTTGTATGTGTCAATAACAACTAGTGGCACCAAATTCCATTCATTGACATATCCATGTTGTTGGTTGTTGCAATTATCATAATCTCCCAAAATGGAGTCATAACAAAAAAAAGAGTAATCCTTAGTGCATAATGTTCATGTGTGACTATCTATACTCATCACACAAAGCAAAGATCTTGTTTTCTCTACCCTCTTTCATCCATGTATTATTATTTTACCCACACCTACAAATTATATATCTAGTTCAAAAAATAAATAAATATAGAGTTCTTAAAATTAAATTTTTTAAAACAAGTGATTTTTTTTACCTAATATCTCCCAAAACACTCTATTTGGACAATGGGTTCCTCCTTGAATATGTGCGGATATCGCATGAAAAGTGTTTTTTACACCATTCAACAACATCATGTGTATAATGCATATGATCTCCCTCACAATTCATTTGATGTTTTCTTATAGCACATTTGATACAAGCTCTTGTGCCATCATGTTCACCCTTTCCATGCCCACTCTCAAAGAAACTCCAAACATGTGGTGTATTATCTTGTCGTTGATATCTATATAGTTCATGAAATGGACTTGATGATTTGAACTGTGGCATACACCCATTAGACCATACAGAATATTTCTCAATCTTCACACCTCTTCTTGCCAAATATTAAAATAATTCTTAAAGCAATGTTGGACAAAAAGTGTCATGCTCTTTATCATCACTAATATAAAAGTGATATTATTTCTTAATGACTCATTTTTAATATGTACTATCAACACCATGCAAATCCAATTGTGCATGTCAATAACACATATGCACCATAAGACATGCTCTAAATCTAGTAATGTTGTGTTTGAATCTCCTTTTGATGGGTAAAAGAGTAATTTTCTACAAAGTCAACTAATGATAAAATTGTTCCAAGTGGGAAAGTATCTCTTAACAATTAAAAATATTTTTCTTTCCACTTAACATTAAATATATGATGTATGTATGATGTATGTATAGTTGTGTTGAGAGGGGGGTGAATCAACATATATTAAAACTTAAGTTCCATTTTGTAGACACTTAAAAATGTCTCGATGGATAACATTGGTATACTAACATTGTTTCATCCTCAAACCCATCCTCTTTTTTCTTAATTGATTAAATTAGCCTAGCTATATCATTAATTACATCATTTGCAACTATTAACCTAATTAATCTAATCAATTTAATTCACCCCTTTCATGCTAACATTTTGTCCTATTAAATTGAATAAATCAAATTATTTAGTTTAATCCCTAAAGTCTTCTTATTTAACTAAATAACCCTAAGTTATTTAATTAAATATCATATCACTTCCCCTTTCCATTAATTAAATAAATTATTTAATGAATATCCTAATTCCCCTAATTTGCATAATTGAAACTTTATTTAATTATCAAATTACTAATAAATCTAATTCCCCCCACTTGTAAGGGAATACTCTAAGGGAATATTCCTTCCCCTTTTGCACAATTGAACTTTTTTTTAATTTGAAAAATATTTATTTCCTCACCCATGAGAATATTCCAAAGAATATTTTTTTTCTTCACTCATTTGAAAAAGGGAATATTCTTACAAAGCTTCATATGCAAGTTAACTTTTGACCTCTCGTATAGGTCAAAAGTGTGTTTGTTTGGATGAATGTGAGCCCTTGATTAGATATCATCTTGAATCCTCAACCCTTGATGTTAATAAATGATCCATGTCTCCATATTCTTTCCTTTTTGACCATTGATTATCTTTTTTAATCTTAGCCCTTCATTTTTCATTTGTTTTCCTATAAATAGGTCACTATTTGGAGACAAATGGATCCATTTTTTAACATCAAACTTATGTTGTTAAAATCAATCACAACCACACTCATATTTAGCATATTTTTAGTTTATTTTCTTGCATAATAGCTTAGCTTCCATTAATGGCTTCCATGGTAACTTAGATGCATACATTTAGCATATTTGTTAAATTAGGGTTTTAATCTTTTGAAGTTTGCATACAATTAGAGTAGATTTACATTAACCCATATTGATAATATTAGCATGAATTGTGTTAAAATATTTTGCATCATGTTCATGTAGCTTTAAATCATGTTTTCATACACATCTATGAATGGTTTCATCAGTTTTCTTCAATAAAACTGATTGAAACAAGTTCATTATCCAAGGGATTGGGAAAAGGTCACCATTCCACATAAATGCGACACCACTCCCCTAATAGGATAAGTTTCAATATCTTATATTCGAGGTTTTTCAAACTTTTATGATTTATAATGTTAGTTTTAATGGCTTCTTTGTCTTTGTTTACAGTGAATGATCTTATTGAGATTGATGTTTAGTGGGTTAAATATGCCTCGAATTCGTATGGATCGGGTGTAGTTAAACTTCACTATGTCATTGGTCACATTTTGGCACTAGAAAGAGGGCGAACTTTAATGTTTTATGTATTTTTTGGAGAAATTTTGGGTTTAATCTCTTAAATGCATGATTTTCCTTAATTTTTAATGAATTATTTATTACTAATCTTCCAGAAAGGTTGCTAGGTTTTGAAGATCTCATGTTTAGCTTTCCAAACATTTTACGATTTCAAAATTGATCAAGATTTGAGGAATTTTTCATTATCTCAAGCTACTGTCCATCATTAATTTTGTTGGTTTTTCATAATTTTTGGGTTTAATCTATTAAATGCATGATTTTCCTTAATTTCTAATGAATTCTATATGAGTAATCTTGTAGAAAGGTTGTTGGGTTTTGAAGATCTCATGTTTAGCTTTCCAAAAAGAAATACGATTTCAAAATTGATCAAGATTTGAGAAAGTTGTCATTATCTCAAGTTGTTATTATCTAATTTTCTAAAAATGTTTCTCAAAAACTTGAAAGGATAGAATGAATTAGCTTTAAAATTTGGATAAAATCGAACCAAACAACCTCACATTTTATTTAAATTTTGACATGTGCTTTAAATTTTGTATTTCATATGATTTCTAACATGTCTCTAACTTCTTGTTTTGGTTTTTAGACTAACTGGGTTTTGCAGGATTGGACGACACAAAGTTAGAGTGGAGAAGCATTCTCATCTGAAGATCTTATGATTGTAATAAGCGTTTGATGCTTTGGGGCAATTATAACCCAATTTATTATGCTTTTTCATTTTACACTTTAGGACCTCACTAATTTTCATTTGGGTTTAAAAAAAATGCTCAAATGGGACTAAAATTGAACCCTCATTTCATCATTGTATTTTGGATTTAAAATTGAACAAGGCAACTTAACATTTCACTTATTGCATAAAATGAATTCATATTAGCTTTAAAGGTTAAAATGAATGAATGTTTTCTTTTTTGTGACACACTTGGAGTGCGTATCCAATCCCATTGTGCTTTGTGCGATCTTGGGTGAAGAGAAACACTCCAAGTGTAGTTCGTTGTTTGTGTGCACTTATAGTACGTACCCAATCCCCTTGTGCTTCATGCGATCTTGGGTGAAGAGAAATAATTAAGTACATCTTTATGCTTTGTGTCACCCTTAAGAGAGGAATTACTATGAGATACACCCCACAATGAGAAACTCATAAGCAAGTTCTTGCAAGCACGTTTACCAGTGGGCTATATTAAAGGTAGGGAAATTGTGAGAAAGTACCTTCCATCCTGGATTGTATAACATACTACACCTAGTACCATGCCTTAAGTGGAATGAGAACGATAGTAAGATCCTTAAGTGGCAAAGTGGTTGTGTATATGGTTGGGTGTTCTCAGTTTGTTACTAAGAACCGAATTGTTTAGATACCGAAAATCCTTAATGCTTGTTGGTGCAAGAACAATCACTTTGAAGTCGCCCCACATTTGTACTATTCATTGTTGATGTAGACACATAAAATTGACCTAGGCCTGCAAAATTTATTTATTTCATATTTCTTCTTAGCATAATTAAAATATTTAATTATGTCCTAGGGTCCCAATTCAACTATTAATTAAATAATTCTTAATTATTTAATTAATTCATATCTTTTATTCCTCCTGACTATTTAAATAAATAAATTGTATTTATTTTATTTGAATACGTTGCTAATTTCCTATGTCTCCCTATAATTAAATAAATTTCCAAAATTATTTAATTATCATTTATCTATTATTTCTTCCTGATTATTTAAATAAATAAAATTTATTTATTTACTTAAATATGTCATTAATTCTCTATGCCCTCTTATAATTAAATGAATCCCTATAATTTATTTAATTATTGTCCATTTTGATCATTCTCTCCATAATTAAATAATAATTATTTATTTAATTGTCTCTTTGACTTTTCCCTAAATTTAAATAAAATTATTTATTTAAATTTCCCACTCTCTAAATTTCTTACCAAGTAAATAATTTACAATAATTATTTACTGTCACATGACCCCACCACTTTTGAATTAAATTAATTTTTAATTCAAAAGGTCAACATCACCTCTTGAATCGAATAATTTTAAATTTATATTTTTTATTCTCAACTAACCTTTTTTTGTGTGCCTATTATCTCCTTGTCACATGAATTCTTAGCCCTTCATTTCAAAATTGACCTAAGTTTTCCCTAACCCTAATTGCTAGTTGTCACATGCAATTTAAAACTTTGATCGTAGGGCTTTGTCAACTTTCAATCTTGGCCATTCATCCAACAACTTGACTTTTATAAAAAGGCAATGTCAACCTCATTTTTTCACTTCATGCTTGAAATTTCTTAGTCAAATCCTTCAATATTTGCTTGTCATAGGTCTTGGTTACTCTTCAAAATCTAAGGGAAAACATCATATTGTAACAAATGGAGAAGGGAAATAGAGGTCAATCACGGAGGGCATGAAGGCTATTTGGTGAAAGCTTCCTTTGTTTATGCATATTTCATCCTTTATACTTCATTGTTTAGTTAGAGTTTCTATTATGCATGTAATTTTATGCTAATCTAAATTTTACCCATAGATACAGTTGAAAAAAAAATCCTTAGGATTTTCGGATCTTCAAGATTTTGAGATTTGGTGGTCCCGAGAAGTGTGTGTCATGGAGGGGAGCCAATGTCGCCAAATCTCTAACTATTCACATTGTCTTAGTGTTTGGAGAGATACAAGTGGGGACTCAACAAGTATGGCCATTCAACCTAGGTGGTAAATGATTGTGAGTCAGTTTAATACTTTGCTTGGTTCCAAAACATTACAAACAAACATTCACTATCTTCCTCAAAATTTCAAACCCTTTGGTCCAAATATGGACACCTTTTTAAAAGCCTTTATATTAATGCTTATCCTAAGGATTTCTATGCTTAGAGAAATCTAAATATCTTGACATAAATATCTCAATCCATATTTTCTAAATTTAACATAAGCAACTATGTCTTCAACCTTATGATTTTCACAAAATGGACATTGTGAAATTTATAATGTTTTTGACATGGAAATTTAGTTTGAAAATATAATCAAGACAAGTGTTTGTGGTAAAATGAACTCATTAAGAAAGATAAATTGACAAATTGAACCCCACATGACCATTTGGCATCTAATCGCTCCAGTGGAACAACCAAACCTTATGCTCGCTATCATACAAGGAAAGCATTGCAAACATCGAGTCCAAAACCACTGAGTTATATTGTCCAAATCATTGAGTTCCATTATCCAAAATCATTGAGTTTCACTTTACCAAAATCATTGGGTCCTATTTCCAAAATAATTTGGGTCCTATTTTACCAAAATCATTGAACTCTTGGAATATTATCACTTTAGAGGTATAACATGTTTCTCACTACCCTGATCTTAGCAAACAAAGGTTAACTCTAGGTCAACATTGGGTCAAACATTTCACTCACCCCTCCATCAAATTTCATCCTTCACTTCACCAAACTTTGAAAAAAATTTGAATACACCACACTTTGGACTTAAACATCTATCAAACCAACCCCTAACTTAGCTACTTTGTATGTGAAATGAATCCTTTTCCATGCATTTAGCTAATTTAGTTATCATCTTTGAACTAGTTTATCTTGAAGGTCATGATCCTACCCTAAAGGTTTCCAAGTTCATAAACATCATTTATCATACATCAAAACATAAAACTCATAGTATAAAGTTTTGTCTCAAAACGTTTGCAAAGATCACTTCCCACATCATTCACCTTTTCATCCCCCATTATCATCATTTCTCCGAAACGACTTAGAGCTTCCCTTATACCTAGAATCATGGAGAAAAATAAAGTCACATTCACCTCAAGTGATCCAAATACTCAAGAATTTGATCCAAGAAGTCAAGTTACCCCATCACAACAACCATCATATCCATCAGGGCTATATGAGATAGAAGATGCCACAAAAAATCCATTTGGACTTACTAGGGAAGAAATCATGGAACATCAAGCCTTAGAAAATTTGGCTCAAATTTCCCCATCTTTTGTTGCATAATCATTGACACAAGGCTTGAATTCATCTATGATTTGACCAAATCCATCCATTGTGCCAAGTCAACCCTTAACATCTAGTCTTGTAACTAGGCTAGGAACCAACCTTGGTCTCACTTCATGTTTAGGAACAAACACAACTTTGGGTATTCACAAAACAACCATTCCATTAGCCACCAACCATCCCAAAACACAAGATAGACACCAACATTTGGAAAACCACTTGCATTCCATGACACCACAATAACCTTGAAATTTCAAGTGCAACCATCGTCATCCATCATCACAAATACCCCAAGTATGCCTAAAGATACTCAAGGTAATGTGAACCAATGATGTAGGAGCATCCGAGATCACAAGAAATATTGCATATATATTTTATTTATTTAACCCATTTGTTTGTCTTGTAGGCTTCTAATCAAATTTGGAGTAAATAAAATAAATATTTTAATTCTCCTACACTCCAAGGAAAAGACAAGGAAAATTGCATATGGACAAAATCTTAGTCACCTACATGCTAGAAGACAAAGATTGGACAATAAAAAGTCTTCAAAGCACCCAAGTCATGAAGGAAAGAAACAAAGGAAGCCTAAGAGTCATCTTTCTCCAAGTTGGATGCCACCAAGAAAGAAGAATAATACCAAGATTCAATGAAGCCCAAAAGAGGAAGATGAAACTTGGCAAAGGAGATATTATAAGTAGATGAAAGTTTGGCTCCAAAGAGGATTGAAAAAGAAGAGAAGATCCCAAGTCTATTTATTATTTTTGCAGGTCATAAAGAGGACGTCCATAGGTGACATTGAATATAATTCTCCAAGGGAAGTACATCAATTTTGTTGAGGCAAAGAAAGTGGGCATTCATAGTGACTTGTTAGGTGAAAAATTTCTGATTTTTGTAATTTTGTTAAGGTGGATAGTTGGAAAGTTTGTAAGAGATAATTCCTAGTTGGATTTTTGGAGGTTATGTATGTGTGTTACCATCTTGATTGGCAGCAATAAAATATTTGGGTTGTGATTATTTTATTCTGTGTATGTTTTATGAAATTCTCAAGATATAATTTTACTTCATAGCTGAAATTGTTGCTACACCATTCACAAAATATATTCGTTTAAGGGTTGAAAGTTTAAGAAGTTAATCCACATTTATTTTTCTACAACTAAAGGAATAAAAGGGATAAATGAAAATCCTTAAGAGTTGTAATTTATCAAAGTTAATTTTCATCTAAGAAAAGAGGAGTCATATTGACAAATAACAATCTTAAGGCTGAAATTTAACAAGGATATGTTGGCACATACAATTTCTTACAATATTTGAAGTTTTGAGCTAATGATTATAAGAATTTGAAGGCATGAATATATTGTTTTTATCACAATGCACATAAGTGAAGTTGACAACTCTGCATCAAATTGGTCTTAGAGCAGGAGATCTTGAGAATGGAGAGAATCCACCAGGACCATGGGTGAAGAATTGGTAGAGAGTGAAGAAGCCCTGAGAGGCTATTGATTCTATAGGAATCATGTTGGCTGTCCTCCATCCGAGATGAAGCTAGGTAGAAGGTGTGCAAACATCCTCCACTGTGTGAAAGTGGGTAGAGGGGGTTTTGAGAGGTTCATTTTCCATATTCTTTGTTGGGTAGAGGATAGTTGTGGGATTTTCTAGATATGGAAGTGTGTGATTATCTCCATATTGTGAGACAATATTGTGAATTTTTTGTGGTTAATGTGTGTGTGTGTAGGAAATTTCTTCAAGAAAGAGGGAGAGTATGATCTTAGCCTTGGGTAAAGCTTTAAAAATTTATTTTATTGAAATAAGAGAAAGGAGGTTAGATACAGAACGTAAGGACAAGTTGCAGAAAAATTAAAGAGAGGAAAGACCCACACTCAACTGGACTTGAGTTTCTTTTTCCCTTAGGTGTATGGTGCAAGAGCATCCGAGCTCACAATAAATCTTGTGTATATATTTTATTTATTTAACCCATTTGTTTGTATTGAAGGTTTCTAATCAAATTTGGAGTAAATAATATAAATATTTTAATTCTCCTACACTCCAAGGAAAAGACAAGGCAAATTTCATATGGACAAAATCATAGTCACCTACATGATAGAAGACAAATATTGGAAAATGAAGAGTCTTCAAAGCACCCAATTCATGAAGGAAAGAAACAAAGGAAGCCTAAGAGTCATCTTTCTCCAAGTTGGATGCCACCAAGCAAGAAGAAGAATACCAAGAGTCGTTGAAGCCCAAAAGAGGAAGACGAAACTTAGCAAAGGAGATATTATAAGTAGAAGGAAGTTTGGCTCCAAAGAGGATTGAAAAAGAAGAGAAGAGCCCAAGTATATTTTTGATTTTTCCAGGTCATCAAGAGGACATCCATAGGTGATGTTGAAGATAATTCTCCAAGGAAACTACATCAATTTTGTTGAGGCAAAGAAAGTGGATGTTCATGGTGACTTGTTAGGTGAAAATTTTATAAATTTTTTAAGTTTGTAAAGGTGGATAGTTGGAAATTTTTTAAGAGATACTTCCTAGTTGGATTTGTGGAGGTTATGTATGTGTGTTGCCATCTTGATTGGCAGCAAGAAAAAAATTGGGTTGTGAGTATTTTCTGTTGTGTATGTTTTATGAAATTCTCAAGATATAATGTTACTTCATAGATGAAATTGTTGCTACAACATTCACAAAATATATTCATTTAAGGGCTGTAAGTTTAATAAGTTAATCCACATTTATTTTTTTGCAACTAAAGGAATCAAAGGGATAAATGACAATCCTTAAGAGTTGAAATTTATCAAAGTTAATTTGCATCTAAGAGAAGAGGAGTAATCTTGATAAATAGCAATCTTAAGGCTGAAATTTAACAAAAATATGTTGGCACATACAATTTTTTATAATATTTGAAGTTTTGAGCTAATGATTATAAGAATTTTAAGGCATGGATATTGTTGTTATCACAATGCACATAAGTGAAGTTGATAGCTCTGCATCAACCAAGTGCCTCAAGTAGGACAAGGGAAATTTAACACTCTCACACAAATTCAACCCTTGACAAGTGGTTCTAGCAACCCCAAGGACACATTGAAACAGGTGGCTAACCAAGCTACTCAAGTCAATCCACCATCCACATCAAACCCATCTATCATCAACCCAAATTAGAACAACACCTTGGTCACACCTCAAATACAACAAGGGAACCCCGTACCCATCGCTCAAGGGAACCATTTCAATCAGTTACAAGGTCTGAATGTGTCATTACCATTATCTAATGGCATCATCATATTTCCCCGTGGTCTCCCACATCATGCAAAATCAAATGGGACCTCAAATTTACATTCCTCCATCTCAAACCACCGTCTTACAAGGAATATTAGACCAAGGGAACCTCCAACCTCTCATAACCAATTTGCTACCCACTCAAAAAATCAACACATAATCCATCACATATGTCCTGACAACCAAATCATCCTACATTGCAAGCACATGCCCTAGCTTTACAACTAGCACACCAAGCTTATCAACAAGCCATCCAACAACAACAACAAGCAACCTTAGCACAACAAAAACAACAAAAAAATCATCAACCAACCCTAGCAACACAACAACAACAACATTAAGCAGCCTTAGTAACACAATAATAATATCAAGTAGGCTTAGCATCACAATGACAACAACAACAAAAAGCAACCTTAGTAGCACAACAACAACAAGAAGTTAAAAAAGACACCTTAGTAGCACAATAAAAATAGTTGCAAGTCCAACAAGCCACCTTAGTAGCACAACAACAACAGGCCCAACAAGTTTCCTTAGCCATGCAATAACAAGCTCAACAACAACAAGCCCAACAATAAGCATTGTTTTCTCAGCAATATGCTCGACAACAATAACTACTCACACAACAATAGAAACAATAGGGTCTATACTATAACCCTCAACAAAACATCATCAAACCAAACATGTTAGGAACATATACGCCTACACCATCATCACCTTATCCCACACCACCATACACACCATGCAACACCTCATCATATCAAAATCCCACATACACTTTATCCACCATCCCACAATATGCAACATATGCTCCTCCACCAAACCCACAAGATGATGTAGCATCGCAACTTAAGGCATTATCACAAGAAATGCAATATTTTTGAATGGGAAATATGAAGAAGCCCCATACACAACAAAACCTATGTCCTTATCCATTCAATCTAAACATTGCAATAGTACCTTTTCCTCCTAGATTTGAGGTCCCCAAATTCGATAAATACAAAGGGAGAGGAAATCCTGTGGACCATGTCAAGGAATTCAATGTCATGTGCATGGAGGTGGCCTATAATGATTCCTACTTAATGCGCCTCTTCCCACAAAGTTTAATAGATCTTGCCATGGATTGGTTTTCACAATTATCTCCAAGCATCAAAATCTTCCAAAAAATCATTGATAGATTCATGGATCACTTCTCCTTCAATATTGACATGGATGTGAGCTTAGAAGAGTTATACACACTCAAGAAAAACAAAGGAGAATCCTTTGCTAATTTCTTGCAATGATGGAGGCAAAAAGCTAGTAAGAGCAAGTGGACCATTCTCAATGAACAACAAGTGGGGATTATCATAGAAAATGTTGATCCAAATCTATTCTTCCACTTGAAGATGCAGTGCATTACCTCTTATGAGGAGCTTTTCCCTAGATCCCTTAACATCAAGAGAGCCCTAATCTAATAGGGAAACACACAAGTATATAGAGACAACTTCCCATCCACTAGTTTTAATGACAAGCCCTGCTATTGGGCCAAGAACAAAAATGTTACTAGTGATGGTGTTGTTGATGAAAAGTCATTCTTAACTACTCCTAGACAAGAAAACACCCAAACCATGAAAACGCAACAACCATACACATCACCGTCAAACAATCAAACAAAAATCAACATTGCAAACACTCAACATGGACAACAAAGAACAAACAATGCTCCTAAATGATAATTCACTTCCTTAGGGGAACCTATGGAGGATGTGTTGAAGTAGTTGATACAGTCTAATCTTATCACACTCCTAGGTTTTTCAAACTATTAAGAGCCACAAGTGAAACCTCATAGCTATAGACACGATAATTTTTGTGAATTCACTTATACAAATGTCATAACACAAAAAATTATTTTAGACTCAAACATATAATAGAAGATATTATTGAATGAGGAGACAGTGATGTCAATCAAAAATTTGGGAATGAAAATCTAAAAATTTACACAAACCCTATGCTTGATCATACAAAAAAAATGATTCGGGAAAGGCATCAACCTTAAAAAATGTAAACAATACTCATGATACCACAATGGGACATATTTATTTGTCACAACATGAGGAATAAAAAATGTATCAAGATATTATTTTAAAACAAAGTCCAAACCTATCAACAGTGTTCAACACTTTTTTATATCATAATGACATCAAGTGGATGCCATATTGTGATATCTCTCCCACATATGACTCAATGATTAGAAATGTTGAAGAAGTTCCAAAAAAGCCAAAAATATCCCTTATTGCACCCATACCCACAAAATATTGTGAAGAGTCTTTTAATAATGATATATCATCCACCCAAGGATCATGTCAAGAAGAAGCTCTTGAGGATAACAAAAGTTACTCTGAATCAAGTCAAGATCAAGAACCCCTATCCCTAGAGTTTCATGAAGAGCTAAGTGAAATCTTCCAAACAATTTTAAACTCCAAAAATATCCTCGATATCACCCCTGAGATGTTTCTTTTGGATGGACATATAGACGTTCTTCATCCAAAACATGAGTCTCCCACTCTTGATATTCCTACAAAAGAGCAAGCAACCGTCAAGGTTCTTGATTATTACAGTGATTGTGCATCATCAACATATTTTGAGTCAACATCAACATCTTTTGAATCAGTATCAATAGATAACAATGTCATAGAATCAGTGAAAATAGTTCATAGTCCTAAATAGCAGGAACCCATAGTAATATCCTATGTTCATGACAAGTCATATTCAGTGGCTATGGTTTAGAGGATACATTATCAGGGCAAAGGATTAGGTATCGACAATACCTCCACAATTCTAGGGGTAACCTTGTCTACAACAAACATCAACATATGGGGCACGAAGGATCCTTATGATGAAAATAATATCAACGCTACCACTAGTCATATATTGAGTTGGCGCTCACCCATCATCTCATACATAAATTGGGACCAACATAAAAAGAAGAATTCCTATCAAAGCAAGGCAAAGATCATCAAATAAAATGAAGTTGTAAAGAAAAAATGAAAAATTAAATACAAATGGATACCAAAGAAAAATAAAGAAAATCATCCCTCCAAAACTCCATTAGTCAAAGAAACTATGGGAAAAAATCAAAAGGGGAAATATATCCATCAAAAGAGTCCTCAAATACAAAAATAGGTTTTTCAAGCAAAGAACAAAGTATATCGAGTGGTTGGTCCCAATTCCATGAAAACCTCCATTCACACTCATCATTGCTCATCTTCCCAAGTTTGGAGAGTCAAAGGTTCCAAACCATCCTTCATACATGTCACTGTCCACTCCATCCATGATATCCAATTCTTGCATTGATTGTGTGTTGGCAACTACCCTTAATCATATGGATTCTAAAGGAACTTTATCGCGATGTGCACTCATAGACAAGGTTAATTCCAATACCAACAAGGCAAATCAAAGTTATTCAAGATTGCACCCAAGTGCTTGTATCTTAGCAAAACAACTTCTTCAGGAAGGATATTGGTGGCATGTTATGAAAGTGGCCTCTACATTAGTACCACCAAGTGGTTCAACATGAGGGTAAAATCACAAAAAAATAAAAAATCAAGAAAATAGTAAAAAAAAATCATCATCTAGTGAAAACCACTACGGTGGTGCTTTGGGCAAGTACTATTATTAAAACATGGAAAACATGCATCATGAGTAGAATCAAGCATCTATATGATCCTTCTCAGATAGAAACATCTCATCCTTGTCATGATAAATCCAATGTTCCCTCCATCCTTCCAATCCAAATTCATCCAGATATCCCACTTTATCTTGATCTTGAAAAAGATTCAGTGTATACTTCAACTTTACTCATGGAATTTTTTTGATAGTTTCTTTACCATTTTATCTCATGAAGTCCCATAGCCCACATCTAGCATGATCAAACCCTGTCAAACTCTTCACATATACATTACCTATCTTGGTTATCCATTGCATTATGAAGAATTGCTAGACACTCGAGGTAGGTTATTACACTCATGTTTTCAAATAACTCTTGATACATGTATTTGATCTCACAACGTGACATCGACATAGTGATCTATGTATCATTTACCTCAAATCTCATCAAAATCCAAATCACTAGCACATGGAACACTTTGATGAGAAGATGTTCCCTATCAAGATTTATCTTTTATAAAACATCAATCCAAACAATCAATATAAGTTGAATCTACCTTGCACTTCAATGTCACATCAACTCATTCCAACAAAATTTGTTCCAAACCAAGCTTCAAAATTTTGATCAATCATATCCAATCAATCCATCATCATTTCAAGATATCTTTCCCAATCCTTGTGTTTCTTAACACTATCCTTGCATTATTGTGTATCCTCAAAATTTTTATCAACATCAATCTATCAATCTGATCAATCAATCCTAGCTTGGCTTTAACAAAATCCCAAATAGATCACTGATATCATCATTAAATATCCGTACACTCGTCAACATTGTACGAAAAAAATATAAAAAAATCCAAAACACATCATAATCCCTAAAAATGTCAAAACATTAAAAATCCAAAAATAGTACCTTGTTGAACTATGGGTCTCTAAGCTTGAACGTAGGCAAGGCCATCATTGATGTGCCCCCGAGACACCCTAGGTCAATCTTTAGGAGTTCATCATAAGAAACTGGCAATCCATCAACTGTTCATCTTCATTTTTAAATAAGTCAAGTCAATTGAACTACGTGATCTCTACGTGTATAACGTAGGCAAGGCTTATCTTTAATTAGCCCCCGAGGCCCCTAGGATAGTTCTTTTAGGTTAGGTTCTTGGTCAAAACATGGAAAATCCCTAAACATTCAAATATCTCAAAAAACACAATTTTTTTTTGTAAAGTTCTCAAAATCCTAAACAATTGAAAACTTACAAAACACAAAAACATTTGAAAACTCAAAAAACCCTAAAAAATCTCAAATAACCGAAACCAAAAATATTCACATAAACTTTCAAAATAAAACAAAAAATAGCCTCAAAACATTTTCAAAATATCAAAAATATTGAAATATTCCAGAAAATCCCAAAATCATCCATCTCATCTCACTTTGACCCGCAATAAACCTTCATCCATAATAAATCAATCGTCACCTTCACCCTTTGGCAAAACAAATAAAAAGCAAGTGTAGCAAGTCGTAAAGTGAGAAGTTAAGTGTCAAAATCTAAAGTCTAGATCATAGGTAAACAAGTAATGGAGTTTGTATCAATGACTTATCACACACCTCATCCTAATAAAAATAACTGATCAACATGTCCTAGGATGAATCCTTCCTACCATGGGCATCAATATCAGAAATAACCTTAGTTACGTTAAACTGACAAGAGATATGGATAACACTGACTATTTGTCTTTAATCTTTTCTTTTGATTTATCTTAATGACCCATTCTGAGGACCTCTCGACGATATCTATCAAAATAATTTAGAGAGAAAGGAATGGGGGAATCGATCATTATCTTTCACTTGTTGTGCTTGTGGATACTCTTGTAAAATAATCTTGGTGCATACTTGCTTAGTAGTGTGTAGGAAATTTGTTTGGATTACATTGGTGACTATTGTGTATACTTTGGTCTGTTATATCCTAAGATTTTGACCTACATTCCAGCGAGGTTTTCGTATGTCAAGGTGTGAACAAAAACCATCCTATATTTTTGCAGAGTCAAAGTCTATTACACTAGAGACAATGCCATCCTAGTTTTCAATACCTTGATGCATCATGTCTATGTGTTATATAAAAAATAAGGAATGACAGAAAATCCAAATCTCAAGATATGAGAAAATCATCATCATCATCTACATCACGATCTCTAATAAAGTCTCAATGGATCATAGACTTGTTGGACTTCTGAATCAATCTCAAATCAATGGTCAATCGATTCATCTTATTCATCTAATTCTTCTATCTTTACTAACATTTCTATCCAAGCAGCAAATCTATGTGATCTACATCGACATATACATGAGGCTACCCATAGCCGATGATTGTCTATACATCATGAAATATATCTTCATCAACATCTAAAATTTCTAGGAACTATTTTTCATCCTCTTTACTAGCAATCCCTCTTTCATTGGGGCATAGTGGGGCATTCATATCATCTTCAGCTCAACAATCTGAAAAGTTTAAACTCTTTGATTCAAAAGCAACCAAAAATCTCAAGCATCTCAAACATAAGTCTGATTTTTACCTATCGTGAGCCTGATTGGAACACTTTATTATTCGATTGATCTCTTGAGGGGGAAACCAACCATCTTTCGATCATATCAATATCAAATCATCTAACGAAATTTTTTCCTAGCCTTGCTTACAAATCTTGATCAAATTATCAAATCAATCATCATAGGGATATATCTTTCCCTACCAATCCTTGTGTTATTCAAAAAAATCCTTGCATTGTTGTGAATCCCCAACAATGTTATCAATCAATCATATCAATCAAATTTAGATTGGCTATCGACATCTCAAAGAGATCATCGATATTCATTTCTGCATCGTCATCAACATCATCATCAACATTGAAATCAATATCAGTCTTTGAACAAATGTAACAAGTACATTGCTTCAAAGAAAGGCAACATGTAGGAACTTAAAAATGTCTCAATGGATCACATTGGTATACTAACACTGTTTCATCCTCAAACCCAACCTCTTTTTCCTTAATTGATTAAATTAGTCTAGCTATTTAATTAATTTCATCATTTGTATCTATTAACCTAATTAATTTAATTAGGTTAATTCACCCCCTTTCATGCTAATATTTGTTCTATTAAGTTGAATAAATCAAATTATTTAGTTTAATCCCTAAAGTTCTCTTGTTTAATTAAATAACCTTGAGTTATTTAATTAAATAGCATATCACTTCTCCTTTCCATTAAATAAATAAATAAATTAATGAATATCCTAATTCCCCTAATTTGCATAATTGAAACTTTATTTAATTATCAAATTACGAATAAATCTAATTCCCCCCACTTGCAATGGAATATTCCTCCTTTGCACATTCCTCCAAAAGGAGAATATTTCTTCCCCTTTTTCACAATTAAACTTTGTTTTAGTTTGAAAAACATCTATTTTCTCACCCATGAAAATATTCGAAAGAATATTTTTTTTCTTCACTCATTTGAAAAAGGGAATATTCTTAAAAAGCTTCATATGCAAGTTAACTCAAAACTTTTTGTGCAAGTAAACTTTTAACCTCTTGTATAGGTCAAAAGTGTGTTTGTTTGGATGAATGTGAGCCCTTGATTAAATATCATCTTGCATCCTCAACCCTTGATGGGAATCCATGATCCATGCCTCCATCTTCTTTCTTTTTTGACCATTTATTATCTTTTTCAATCTTAGCCCTTCATTTTTCATTTGATTTCCTATAAATAGGTCACTATTTGGAGACAAATGGATCCATATTTTAACATCAAACTTATGATGTTAAAATCACTCACAACCACACTCATATTTATCACATATTTAGCATCTTTTTAGTTTAATTGCTTACATAATAGTATAGCTTCCATTAGTTGCTTCCATGGTAACTTGGATGCATACATTTAGCTTATTTTTTAAATTAGAATTTTAATCTTTTAAAGCTTGCATACATTTGGAGTAGACTTGCATACACCCATATTGATCATCTTAGCATGAATCATGTTAAAATAGCTTGCATCATGTTCATTTGTCTTTTAATCATGTTTTATACACATCTATCAATGGCTTCATCAGTTTTCTTCAATAAAACTGATTGAAACAAGCTCATTATCCAAGGGATTGGGAAAGGGTCGTCATTCCACATCAATGCGACACCACTCCCTCAATAGGATAATTTTCAATGTATTAGATTGAAGGTTTCTCAAGCTTTCATGATTTAGAATGTTAGTTTTAATGGCTTCTTTATCTTTGTGTACAATGAATGATCTTATTGGGATTGATGCTTAGTGGGTTAAATACGCCTTAAATTTGTATGGATCGGGTGTAGTTAACCTTCACTATGTCATTAGTCACACATTCACATTTGCAGATTAAACATCACATTGCATAAACTAAAATAATAGTGGAAAAGAAAACATGCACAAGACAAGGACACCAAGAATTTTACGTGAAAAACTCAATGAGGGAAAAATCATGGTGAGAGTTAACTCACAATATATGAAGCTCACTACTTACAAAGATTATAATATTGTTTTAGGATCATTTCCTTTGGACTTACAGAATAATGTGCACAACCCTAGGGAAAGACACAAAGGACCTGATGAGGCTCATTATTTCAAAGTAGGATACATGAAATTTATAATGATAAATATCAATATGAACTACTATGAATATGCATCCAACATATGTTGATGTTGTAGTCCCTTTTTCGCATAATTAATCCTTCACAACTTTGCACACTTTATCTTCAGCATACTACTCAGTCTCAATTATTTTTACTTAGTTACCTTCACAAATGAATTTTTTCTTCTATAAATACCCTCCACAACAACACAAAACTCCAATTAGGTTGGCTCTAAGATGACCTTTTAGATGAAACATGTGCTATCACATAGGTCAACTCCAAACACGTACAATATGAAAAGAAAAAGAGTTGTGGAGAAATGAATTACATAATAGGACCAAAATTCATCTCAACACACCCTCCAAAGAAAACTTAATTAATTAAATCCAACCATAGATGAAGGAACCAAGCCTATCAGCCCAAACAACATCAATACCACCAAAACTACCAACTGTTAACTTTACACCACTGGGGAGAAACCAAAAACATCATGTGGATCAAGATGCAAGCATTGTAGTCCATGTAAAATATCTCTTCAACCTTTTCTTGAAGTGTTTGATCAGTCTATGTTGGCGCAACTGAAGAATCCTACTGGATATACAAGAACAAAGCATTCCAAATAAATTGTAGCAAACTATCATTTGAAAATTGATCTTGCAGATCACCAAAATACCAAATACTATACAATAGTGTGCATTTAACACTACTGATCATGTCAAAAAAACCACAAGGCCAACACTTCACTTTTGAAGGAATGTGAGGCATTCCAACATGCCTTCATCAACCACTTTATTTTTCCAGTGCATATGCTAGAACTCTATCACTTATAAATCTTGCTATAGAAGGTTTAAAAACTTGAATTCTTGGATATGAAACCTTCACAGCTTAAACACCTTGGCTTTTGAATCACAAGACAAAATCTTGGACTACAAAGGGATGTAGACCAAAATACTATGACACTACCTTAGAGTGTACATTGTAAACACCTTAGCAAACATTTTTCAACTTATCTCAGAGTGTGGTACAACAAACATGAATTATATCAAGGTATGCATGCAAGAAACATATTAGAACAGGTGAACCAACCTCTACATCACACATAAACAACAAACAAATAATTATTTATTCATCTAACTGCATTGTTGAAAATATCAGCAAATGTCTCTACACTTGCACTATCTTCAAAGTATTTAAAAACTTCAACATACACATTTGGCATCAATGAAAACACATCTTTCCAACAATCTCCCCCTTTGTCATTGATGGCAATACTCATTTATTTACGAGTCTTCTCTCCCCCTTTGACATCAAGGGAAAAGGGTATGGTATCTTCTTACTTATAACAACCCAAAAAAAATGTATGAACTCCCCCTTTATATATGAATTCTATAAAAAATAATCCCCTTGAGATGAAGATGCCTAAAAAATGGTGCTATGTAAACAAATATTTTCAAAAACATAAATAGATATTGCAATACTTTGGAAAACTTATACAAAGATTTTTTTTTCTCAACTACACCTTTGCACTTTCCTTAGATGCTATAATGCTCTTATGGATTACCTTAAGTTACTCCAAAGTTGCAACCCAATCTACATTTTGTTGAGGTGAGAATATGATTTTGACATTCAAATTCCATGCACAAATCCTTAGCCTCATCCAAACAACTAGGAGCCTTCATTTTTTGATTCACTTGCTCTACTTTGGCCAAAAACCTGGATAGTGATGCAATCCATACATTGACTGCTTCTCTTAACAAGCTAATTTTTTTTTTTTACTACTCTCTTTAGTCCATAAACAACATTAACTAAAAATGCATATTTTCTATTTATGTTCTAGTTGAACCATCCATATCTTTTGATAAATCATATGTTTCTACCAATTTTTTAATTTGTGACTCAATAGAGTCAATCTGATTCTCGATGTTTGTGGTGGATCTTGGCCATTTTAGAAAAAAATGATAAAGAGTAGTAACTTCATCCATACAATTCTTAAAAATTTATATATTTTTCTACAATTTATATATTTTTCTACAATTTATTGTGTGCACTAGCACACTGATCAGAAGCTTCAACCATTCTTTTATCGGTTATCTTCTGTAAGGCTTCTTTCTCTTCCTTCTACTCAACGTGTGAAGAAGGATCCTTAAAAGAATCCATTAAAATATTTAATTTATGTTTCAAAGGAAAGGAAGAGTCAATATTTACCTTATTTAAACTTTCTTGAACGATCTTCACATCATCATCAATCAACCCACTTTTCTTCAAATGTTTTTGTAAAATTTCCTTCCTTCAGGAGGAAGATAGAATACCACCAAGTTGTAACTTATGGAGAGGAGAAATACTAGACAAGTTAACTTGTCCTTCATGAGTAAGAATATGCAAAAGTTGAGGAGTCTCCATAGGTTGAAACTACATCTACATTTCTAGCAGGTCCTTGAAAGAATCCAAAGATGAAGATCCTTGACTAATATTTACAGAAGCATCTTGCTTCTTGACTATGTTTTATTTTGCATCCTAGACATTCTTAGGATTGTCCTCTTTTTCTTTTTCATCACTTCCTAAATTTTTTGGAGGGGGAATATTATGATCCTTACCAAAAATAGTGTTCCCTGGAGAAGTGATACTCACTTCACCTTGATCTTTTGCACCTTGTCCAATAGTATTCTCCAAAGGAGCTATCTCCTCATCTTGTTTGACATTTTCATCTTTCATATTTTCTCCAATCCTGTTTCCCTCAAGAATTGATTAGTCTAGATCAAGAGTAGACATAATAGGCATATCTAAACTATTCAAAGGAGCTTGATCTCTAATTATTTAAGCATTCTTCAATTCTTCCAATATTTTTGTTATCATTTCTTCCATTTCCTTCTCCATACCCTTTATTTCTTCTTCATATTTCCCCATTATAATATTTATTCTTTGTTTGGTTATAATTTCTTATGCCCGATATTGGGATAACTTGACCCTTTCTTCATGATAAATAGATACACCGAATTTCTCTAATGCTTTTTGTCTCATCTTAGCTACTTCTACACCAACTTCATTACTCTTGTTACTTAGTACATATGCCAGACTTACCAAAATTTTGTCAATTATTTTATTTAGTTTCATATTAAAATTGTTTGTATACATAACTATTTCCTTTTCAATTGTGGTCTTGTCAATAGGGGACATCCCATCATAAGGAGTAGCAACATATTTTAGTGCATCATGTTGTACAATTGCATTTATGGTAGCCTCAAGTTGTAGAGGCACATGTTTAGGTGTTCCTAGAGGAGACTCCTTTGTTTTCTTTTCCATTCCTTTTTCTTCAAAATATTCTTCTTCTTGTCCTTGTCATGTTCTCTTATTTCTTCTCTTAAGTAAATAAAATTTCATTTCTTCCTCATCATCATCCACATTCACCAAATTAAACTTCTCCCTTGTTGCTTTCTACACAACTCTTGGCTTCTTCCTTTTTGCAATCTTATTTTGTACCAATTGTAGACACTAAAAAATGTCCTAATCGATATCATACATTTAAATCAGATTTACTAACATCATCTCCTCTTTAATCCATCCTCTTTTCACTTAATTGATTTAATTAGCCTAGATAATTAATTAATTGCATCATTCTCATCTATTGACCTAATTAAATTTAATTAGGTTAATTCATCTCTTTTCGCACTAACACTTCATATAATTAAATTAAATAAATCAAAACATTTAATTTAATCTCCTAAGTCATCTTGTTTAATTAAATAACCCTAAGTTATTTAGTTAAATATCATTTCACCTTTCCCACATTTATTACATCATCTAATTTAATAAATGTCACTTTAGTTCTTCTAATCCCCTAATTAAATAAATTAAATCTTGTTTAATTAGCAATTAAACTAACTTTCCTCTAAGCAAATGGAATATTCCCTTATCCCCTTTTTTTCACAATTAAAACTTTATTTTAATTTGAAAAATTCCTTTTTCTTCACCCATAGGAATATTCCAAGAGAATATTATTATTCCTCCATCATTTGAAAAAGGGATATTTTTACTTGGCTTCACATGCAAGTTACCTTGTAGCTTGAGTTACAAGTTATCTTTTAACCTTTTGAACAAGTCACCTTTGACCTATGTGTGGAGATAAAAAGTGTGTTTTTTTGAAGCAAATGTGAACCCTTGATTAAGTCCCATCATGCATTCTCATTCCTTGATGAGAATTCATGATCCATGCCTCTCCTTCCTTTCATCCTAAATCATTGATTAAGCTTTTCAATCTCAACCCTCCATTTCATTTTCTCTCCTACAAATAGGTCACTATTTGTAGACAAATGGATCAACCTTTTAGAGAAAAATCATGTTGTTGAGATCATTTGCATCCATACTCTCCTATTTACTCACTTGTTAGCTTATTTTAACTCATTTTCGTTGCATAATAGCTTATAAATTTCCATTAATGACTTCCATGCATCCATCTAAGTTTGTGCATAAATTAGGGTTTTCATCTTTTAGCATAATTTTAGCTTAGATTAGCTTAGAAATAGAATAATTAGATCATTTGTAGCATAAAATCATGGTAACTTAGCTTGCATCATGTTCATTTTTGCATAAACTAGGTTTTCATACATCAATCACAATGGTTCCATTGATTCTTTTCCATAGAATCGACTAAAATAGGCTCACTAATCATGAGATAGGGAAACGGTCGTTGTTTTACATTCACACAACACCAATTCCAAAATAGGATAAGTTTTAGATGGGCTAGGTTAGGAATTTAACTATTTTTGTGTAGTTTTTAGCTTTAATTTTCAATTAAATGCTTAGTTTAGATTTCCATTTCAAATGATCTTGTTTGTAGATGCAGGTATGTTTGACGGAATTATACTTCAATTCATCATGAGTCAAGTGTAATAAAACCTCACCGAAAATCCTCGTCTCACATTCCAGTGCTAGAAGGAGGGCCAACTGTTAACAACTTTTTAGCTCGAAGTTTGTTTGTGTTTTGCAGGTTGTAGTGATGCCCAAACTACAAACAACAACGCCTTCTATAGAGTGTTTCCATATAGCGACACCCACACAATTTGAAATATCAACTTTGATTTAATGAACTGATGCTGATTTAATTCTGGAGACGCCAAATTAATTTGGAAGTATCAAAATTTTAAATGGTGACACCCGTCTTCACTGGAGCAGTGCTATCAAATTTCAAATCATGATGCTATTGTTAGCAGCGGAGACAAATACCGATGCTATCGTGCTCACTATTTCTGCTGCAGAGTGACACCCATTTTCACCATAGCGACACCCATACTTTAATTTACAACGCTATCATGTTCATTGACACCCAACTTTGGTAAAAAAAAATTCAATTATTTTTAACATGTGCCTTAGTTTCCTTGATTTATCTTATTACTAATGTGCATCTAACTATGTTCTAGTTGTTAGACTAATAAGATTTTGTAGGTTGAAAGACATGGAGCTGAAATGAAAAAAGCCTCTTCTATCTTAAATTTTTTAATTGTAAAAAGCGTTTAAACGCTTTGGGGAAATTATAACCCAATTTTCATGCTTTCTACCTTCTATTTTACGACCTCACTAAAATTTCAATTTGGTCTTAAAATAAATGCTCAAATGGAACTAAAATTGAACCTTCACATTATCATTTTACTTTGGGCTTAAAATTGAACAAGCAACTTCATACTTGGTTTTGGTGCTATAAAAAGAACTCATCATTGCTTTGAGGATTAAAATGAACTTGTGTTTGCTTTTCCTTGTAATATTCTTGACAAATTGTGTCATTTAAATGTGTATGCACTTCTCTCATGCTTCACAACAATATTGAGAATCACAATAGTTTTGGTGGCATTGGTTGTTTAAAAGGTTATATACACATTTTGATTTGGAGCTAAAATTGAACAATCATGCGAGTGTGAAGGAAAGGAATTGTGTGTGATCCCTCCTAATTGATTTATGTAACCTAGGCAGTCAAACTAAAAATGTAGTTCTTCACTATTGTTTATCGTTAGAGGGTTTGCCTTGGTGGGAAAAAGTAATCACCCCAAGGGAACGACCCAAGCGGTAACAAGCTAAAGCCAAGCTCATCCAAACCATGATATAAATGTGTGGTTACAATGAAAATTATGATCAATGGGAAGTGGTACATGATATCTCTCCCCCAGCGTCTTGATGATGCATAAATCCCTTGTTCTAAGGGTTGGGAGACCTCTCACAAGGATTTTATCATTACACGACATAAACTGGAAGCTCTTATTATGAACCTTTGTTTAGAAATCCAAAAATCCTTAATACTTGTTGGTGCAAGAACGGTCGTTCTGAAGCCATCCCACATTCTTACTATTAAATTATAGAAATAGAAAAATCCTTTTGATATTCAAATTTTAAGGATTTTGAGATTTGATGGTCCCGAGAAGTGTGCACGGAGAAAGGGGGAGCCAGTGTCGTGAAATCTCTAGCTATTCACATTGTTCAGTGTTTGGAGAAATCCAAGTGGAAATTCAAAAAACTATAGTCATTTCAAACCTAGGATTGTAAGTGATTATGAGTTAGTTTGATACATTGCTTGGTTCCAAAACATTCCAAAAACAAACATTCACTATCTTCAAAATTTCAAACACTTTGGTTTAAATATGGGTGCCTCTTGATTTATCTTTGATATTACTGCTTGTTCTAAGGGTTTCTATTTGTAGGAACTTCTAAATATCTTGACTTAATCATAATCCATATTCATCGAAAACAACATAGACAATTGTGGCTCTAATCTCATGATTTTCATTAAATGGACATTGTGAAAGTTATTATTTTTTTGACATAAATATTTAGTTTGGAAACTTAATCAAGAAGAGTGTTTTTAAAATCAATTCACTTAAGCAAGAAAAACTTGACACCAATTGAACAACCCCACATGACCATTTAGAGACCAGATTCTCTTGTTTTACAACCTGAACTTCCAGGTGCTATCATTCAACCAAACTTTGAATACATTGAGGGAGAACAAACGAATATTATTAACAGTTTGAGAAGCTTCACTTTTGAAACCAAGGAAACATCCAATTAGTGGAGAATCACTGCAACTATCTTGGATAAAGAAGAACAAAGAGCATATATTTTGGCTAGAAGGCCCACATTACCACCTCTTGCATGGCAATAAGTATCTTCTTTTTCTTTAATAATCTCATGCAAAATAAAGATCCCCAAAAAAAGATCTATAGGTCATCATTTTAAGCTTATACATCTTAAACCAAAAGCTTTCAAGAAACACCTATTAGCAATTCACAAGAATAGAAAAAAGTTGGTAGAAAAAAATTATAGACACACTTCAAGGTATAGTCTAGAATTATATGCATTCTTTTGGAGTAAAAACCTTGGTCTTTTTCATGATAATGAGCTTCTTTGAATGATCCATCATACAATCAAATTCCATGAAGTAAAACCTACATCCCATCATCACAGACATAGATATCGCAACTCAAATTTTGGTAGGAAGTGGGTTGTAATACTTTACCACAATCATTATTGTTTGTTAAGAAACTACTATGCTCAAGATATGAGAAGGAGAATAGGTTTAAACTTCCCCATTTATATCATCTAAGTCAAACATTGGGTCTTTAGGATTGGAAAATTTTGGAGGTCTAACATAATTCTCACTACCATGGTCTTGGAAAATATAGGTTCATTCTAAGTCAACATTGGGTCAAACATTTCATCTATCCCTTCATCAAACTTTCATGCTTCACCTCACCTATCTTTCAAAAACTTTTTAACACACCAACATCTTTTG